>RJWJ010015014.1:0-23517 GCA_004363605.1 Indri indri | reverse complement strand
GGAACATAGAGTGAACTTAAACCTAGGTGATATAGGCTGCTGCACACCTAGGCTATATGGTATAGCCTATTGCTCCTAGGCTATAAACCTATACAGCATGTTACTGTACTGAACACTGTGGGCAATTGTAACACAATGGTAAGTGTTTGTGTAGCTAAACAAATCCAAGCATAAATGAGAAAGGTACAGGAAAATACAGTAGTATAATCTTACAGGACCACCATCATTATGTGTGGTCATTGAAGTGTTATGCCATGTGTGACTATTAATTAGGAAGGGAGATCTTATCAGATGAAAAAATCTAATTCCAGCATCCCCAACATCACTTTTTTTAGTGGGCCTCAAGTATCTAAGTCCTAAGTCTTTGCTGGGGTGGGGTGAATTTGCATCTCCCACAGCACAATGTTTAGTGTAGGCATTTAGTAAATATTTGTTGTCTTGTGTACATTTCCTGGTAGGGGCTTCATGAAAGATGGACCATGTCTTAATTCTTCTGTGTATGTCCAGTGTCAAGTGTAGTGGGTACTCTGTAAATCCTTGTGGTCTTGTTGGGCTTGATCGAATTTCTGAAGGTAGCAGAGTGCCTGGAACTCCTGAATCATGATATAGTAAACTTGAAATAACTCATTTCTTTTTTTGTGTTGAACCAAATATTCTGTTAGGTTGAATTCCAATATTGAAATAGGTAATAGATATCAGGTATTTTAGAAAAATTGGGGGAGCAAACTTAACATTGAGAATTTTGTTCTTTAATGTGTATTCGTCATTGAAATTGGGAAAGGACATCATTTTTTTTTTTTGTATTTAAAAATTTTTTTTGAATTTCAATATATTTAGGGGGTACAATGCAGCCTTGTTACATGGATATATTTTACAGTGTGGACACTAAATTTATCACTAAATTTAAAGATAGTTTTAAAATTTATTGATAGAACACCTCAGTCAAGCTAGAATAAGTCAAAGTTTTCACTGGAGCAAAGTTTGACGACCATACATTGAGTGACCCTGTAATTGTTGCTATAGGCCACGTTTTAAAGCCTTGGTTTCACTTTGTAAGGACATGTTTTTCATCATATAGACCCTTGTAAGGCACATGACTTTTGGAGTTCAGACTACCTTGGCAAGCTGTCCTAAAATGAAACTTTACACAGTTTTAGGTTGTATTTGATATATTGTGCTTCATGTTGGTGATACTTAAAAACACTGTCTTCTTTTTTCCTTACTTTTTTTCTTATCTCTTCTTTTTTAAGTGGATCATAATAGTATGTTTTGTTTATTTTTTAAAAACTGAGGAAAATTTTCAAATGCTTCATTTGGAAATTACCACCACTCCATTCTTTGAATAGCTTTGGTAAAATTGTGGCCAAGTTCCACAGAGTGATTCCTATTTGAACATGTAAAGTCTTACAGGTAATAGCCTTCACAGGAGCAATATCTTTGAACTTCATTCATTTTTTTCTACCAATACTATTACTGAAAGCAATTGTACAGTAGAGTTAAGTAGGATGGTATTTAATTTATAGGAAGCAAATCATCTATGTTATCACAGGTTCTTATGTCAGTCCCAGTTTACCTGGCCTACCCACTTCCAGATCAATCCCTTCCACCCAGACTAAAGATATGTTAAGACCACCCCTCTCCAACCCCAAATCCCTACAGAAGTAGGGATCTGGAATTATTCTGGTGCCCTGAGCATCTGTTGCTCACAGAGGTATGGTGTCTCACCATACCCTTGGCATGTACTCAGTTTGCCTATGGAAGTTTCAATTTTGAAAAAACACTTTTTCCATGAGGAGTTTTGAAATAATATGGCATAAACATCTTAACAAAGTGTGTGTGAGACATCTAGAATATTTCAGTATAGTTACAGATAGAATTAGGATATAGAATTAGACAATGAGTAAGAATTGATAAGAATATGTAGTCCTTTTTCCTCATACTCTGTAGGATCACAGTTCAGTCATTTAGACAAATGGTAATTTAAAAAAAAAAATTTTTTTTTTGAAAAGTAACCAGAGCAGCAATTCCACAGACTTTTCTTTAGTAATAAATAGTCCATAGATTTAATATGTTTCTTGTCTGATTTCTTTTTGTATTCCATGTTCCTTGTGGAACTGTAACCTTGTCTTAAGCCTTTTTGGGCACCCTAGCATCCTGGCCATCTTCCTCCCCTCAGGGAGTTAGGACCTGTTCTTGTCCACAGGTGGTTGGGGTCCTGCAGAGCCAAAATACTGTGATAATGTCTTCTGGACTCAAACTCACCAGACTGACTGCTTAGATACTGAGATATGGGCTCTTTGGCTGTTGTAATTTGAATCCTTCTTGAGGGTCAACTTTTCATTTGCCTCAGGGACTCAAGGACACCCTGGATTCATACAGTCATGAGTTAGAACCCTTTTCCTGACTAGCCTGGTGTTGGGTTCTCTGCCTTCTTAATGGAGATACACTAATTGATTTTTATCCAATTTCAGTGGTAGCTAATTATTTTTAAGTGTTTGATTTTCTGCCTCTGTCTTCTCTCAGTTTTGAGCTTTCATTTGATCAGGTATGTGTTTTACATTCCTGTAGCATGGTCATTATTTGTCTTTTTTTCTAGACTGTGTGTACCCCGAGCATTGGGACTGAATCTGTCCTGTTCCTGGTAGTGTCCTCAGCACTCAGTCCAGTGCCTGGCACATAGCAGATGATATATAAATATTGCTTACATAGAAATTCATCCCCATAGTAAGTGCTGTTAGTGTGGAAAGCCAATGTTCATATAGAAATTTAAAGTTCATTCAAGAAGTTTAGACACATCATTGCCTCCATTAGTACTAGAGTCTGTGTATTTTAAATTATAGACATATCCATATAAAACATGGCTTCATCAGTCACCTGATGAAGGACATTTACTTAAGAAGAAAAAGTGTATAATTTTCAGTATGTTGTATTGTAAGGCATTGAACATTTCAATTTTTCTTGAGTCTGATATGTGTATATTTCTTATACATAGAAGTTTTATGTCACTATAAAGAAGTGAGTTTAATAGCCCTATTTTGTTCATTAGTAATTATATACTAAAGAGTAAATTCTCATTAAAAGGCCCTTAAATGCCTGCTCATAAAAAAGAGAATTCTTTGATTTTGTACTCCATACAATCCCAGTTATTGTATTGAGGCAAGTCATCAAACTCTTTATAGTAGTCTAAACCTTTAATTTGGTTTCAGAACAGTAGTCATGTATTGAACACCCAAATTACCATGTCTTTAACAAATAATGCAAACACTCTGTATTAAAAAGATAATGACCATAACTTTTCTTCTAGAATTTCTTATGCTGTTTTTTTTAAAGAGGACTTTTGAACTAAATTTCCCATTAAGGCCAAAAGTCTCGTATTTTTAATGACAGTGGAATGTATGTATATATGTAGAGAGGAGGGGGTGGTAATGTTTGTAGTGGTATTTTTAAATGGACTGTTTACTAATTATGTTGAGGTAAACACTTTACAACTCTAAAAGGAAAACTTCAATTATCTGAATGAAATGAGGTACATGAAATTAATTCAAATAAGTGGGGAATCCTTAGTGTAAATGATGCATGTCAAGAAACATGACCTCAATCTTGATTTTTTTTTTCTTTCTGTTTATCTGTCAGCTGCTTTTACATTACCAGATGGTGATTCTTTTTGGTTATGCTAGGAATCATTGATAGAAGGAGGTAAAGTTTCTCTGTAGTCTTTTTTCCCCTTTGTCGTAGAAGGAATCCAGAGTGTGGTATTCTGTGACGAGTAAGATTGCTCATCTCTCCCCTGTACTGCCTGCCGTTTTAGGTGGTACACCACAGAGCTTCCATTTTGTCACCTTCCTGTCAAACGTGGGGACTCCTTAAGAAGACGATTTGTTTGAAATTAAAGCCACACTCCCGTGTCCAATCTCAGTATGTTTATACTTCCTAAAAGTTGAGTTACAAGTTGTCAGAGTGAATTGAGCTGGATAAACCTTGATTCTTTCTCTTTCCCACTTAGGATTTAATATTAAGCAACCATCTTGCAGTGTAGTCCCTTAAAATAGAAACAAACATGGGGCATGACCCCAGCCTCAATAGGTCCTAACTTGAAATGGAAATTTTACTGATTGATTGGAGTTTAGGAAAGTTTTAGGAAAATGATATCTGCTGCAGTTTACTAAACTTTGCAGCATTCCTGGGCTACTAGAATCTGAAAGTTATTGTGTAATCTGTAGAGTGCCTGTGTGTCTATGATGATATCGTCTTCTAGGCTTTTGTTTTTAAATGGAGGCAGGCTTGTCTCAGCCACAGAGATGTGTGTTAAGGCCTTTCTAAGTGATTTTACTTCTTTGTTTAACATTACCTATAAGTTCTTTACTTAAAGCACCTGAAAACATGGCTCTTTATTTTCACTGTGCTCCAGCTTTCTTTTCTTTTTCACCTCTTGGTCTTTAGGATACAAGATGATTCATATCTTGATTGCCTTAGGTAGAGTGAGTATGATATCAGCAAGTTCTGTAGCCAGACCTTGTAAGCAATGCCTTGGTTATTGCTTGAGGCCTTCTTAAATATATGCAGATACTGTGACTGAAGATTTTGGGCTTCAGGGTAAGTCCAGACTGATTTTGACTCTACCATTTATGAGCAGCATGCCTTTGGGGGAAGTTACCTTACTTCTCTCAGTTTCAGTTTCCTCATCTGTAAAATGGGGTAATATCACTTGACAGTGTTGGGTCTTTTTTTTTTAGCGTAATCTCACTTGCATTAATTTGTTGTTATATTCAGATAGTGTGAATTAATTCACTAGAGCAGCGGTCACCAACCTTTTTGGCACCAGGGACTGGTTTCATGGAAGACAATTTTTCCACAGGCAAGGGGGTGGGTGGGGGGATGGTTTTGGGATGATTTAAGTTCATTGCATTGACTGTGCAGTCATACCTCTCTGCTAATGATAATTTGTATTCACAGCCACTCCCCAGTACTAGCATCACCGCCTCAGCTCCACCACAGATCATCAGGCATTACGTTCTCATAAGGAGCGTGCAACCTAGATCCCTCACATGCGCAGTTTATGGTAGGGTTCATGCTCCTCTGAGAATCTAAAACCTGATGATATGACAGGAGGTGGAACTTAAGTGGTGATGTGAGCGATGGGGAGCGGCTGTAAATACAGATGAGGCTTCACTTGTTCCCCACTGCTCACCTCCTGCTGTGTGTTGGGTTCCCGATAGGCAGGCCACTGACTGGTGGTACTGGTCTGAGGCCGCAGGGTTGGGGACTGCAGGTCTAGAGTGTACCATTTTAAAAGGAAGTAGGTTTTGTTCTATTTGAAGACAGGGATAATCAAATTAGTAAAAATCTCTCCAAATAGAGATCTTGTTCAGTTGACTTTTATACTATATAAGACTCTAGTAACTGTCAATCTGTTTATATACAAATAATGTACTTATGTGGGGTACACAAGGCAGAGTGTTATTGTACTCTGGACTCAGACAGACTTGGATTTGTGTGTAGATTATCCACTACTTTCTATTTGGGTAACCTTTGGCAGGGTACTTTACCTATTTGATTCAAAGTTTTGGCCTGTAAAATTAGTAACAAAGATATAAAGAATAATAAAGGATAAAAAAAGGATAATAAAAATGTGAAGACTTAAGAGGTTAAGGTATCTGTAATACTTTGATATGCTTGAATCCAATAAATATTGGTGATTGTTATTGTGACCTTGGACAAGTGACTTCCCCTTGCTTCATCCCAGTTTTCCTCATCCGTATCATGAGTATAACAGCTAACTAATAGGGTTATGATGAAGATTAAATGAAATAATACATGTAAGTACTCACTAACTATTGATTTCTGTTGTTATTTATGCTATTGCTCAGTCTCAGAACAGATTAGACCAATTTTGAGTTAAAAATTAAAGAATTCATGCAGATACTTAATATATTTTTATGATTCACAAGTATGTTCATTGTGAATTGTGGATATTTACTATGGATTTTGGGATGGCAGCTTATTCATAACTTTCAGTGTTTCCTTAAGACAGCAGTTCTCAAATTGTGTTGTACAGACCCATGTGGGTAACTGAAGTAAAAACTATTCAGGGGATCCATGAGGTAAAGATTATTATCATAGTAGTGCTAACTTTTTGCCTTTTCTACAGCTTTAACGTTTGCTCTGCTGGTGCAAAAGCAATGATGGGTAAAACTGTGGCCTCTTAGTAGGAATTAAATAGTAGTGGTACCAAACTGTACTAGTTAGTAATCATGGTATTCTTCACTGCCATACATTCACAGAAAAAAAAAAAGCTAATTTCGCTTAAGATGAAAGTGAAAAGTTACTGCTTGATGAAGTAGTAGCAATTACTAATTTATTAAATCTTAACCCTTGACTATACTTTGTTTTACCTTTTGGTGTGATCAGATAGGAAATATGTAAAAAGTACATTTGCTGCATATGCGGAGTATACTGCTTGTCTAGAGGAAAACCTTATGTGATTTTTTTTGAGTTGCTAGTAAAACTAGCCACATTTTGCATGCAACATCATTATTACTTGAAAGAATGAATACCAAACTGTGATTATTTAGACTTAATTATTTGGCAGTCATTTTCTTGAAAATGAACAAAGCGAGCCTGTCATTTCAAGGAAAACAACTGACACTATTTGTTGCCAGTAATAAATTTCAAAGTCTCAAGTGAAAATTAAAAGTTTAGAAAACTTGTGTTACCTGCTGTGCTGTTGTCAGCTTCCTCATATTTGAGAGATTTCCCTGATGAGATGGGTGCTGATATTAACGAATGTGAGTTTTTGCTATTATATAACGAATTGTGTCATATTTGTAATATCTGCATAACTAAATGAACTGATATGTTCAAAGTGACCAGTGTTTGAAATTGTGGGTAAAAGATTCTTTCAAAAAGCAAGTAACAGAATACAAAAAGTTCATATGTATTTGATTCCGTATTGTAACTAACCCTTTAGAAACGCCTACTTGTCAAGTTTTGGTGTAGTATCAAAAAAGAACATCTACAGTTAAACGAACAAGCTATTAATATTCTCACATATATTTTTTCTCATTATGCATTTGTGTGAGGCTGTTTTTTTTGTGTAGCTCAATCAAAACAACATATCATGACAGATTTAATGTAGAAGCAGGTATGAGAATCCAGCTATCTTTTATTAAGCTAGAGCTAAAAGAAATTTGTAGAACCTGTATAATAGTGTCGTTTTTCTCACTGCTGTTTTTCTGTTTTAGAAAGTAATTATTTTTCATAAAATGCGTTACTCGTCTTTTTAAATATGATATTACATTATTAAATGAACTAGTAAATACTTAAAATTTTTGTCATTTGATTTCTTATATGGTAAATACTGATAATTATTTGGAAAAATAATTATTTGGAAAAATATGAAATACCCACATACACAAAAGCTCTTGGGAAGACTCAGTAATTTTTAAGAACACAAAGGAGTCCTGATACAAAAAGTTAGACAACTGTTTCTTTAAGGGAAGAAGCTAGACTCATCAAATGAGTAAAGGAATACTTAAAAGTTTTAATCTTTTGAGTATTCCTTTGGAATATGGACTACATGCCTCTAGTTTCTTTTCCTGGTTGTAAGGGTATGTTGCCGGACTTCTGTGACATTTTCCAAATGGGCAGAGGGTTCCTGAATGTGCTTTCAATGAAGATTTTTATTTTTATTTAGGATTGATGCTACCTGTATGGTTGCTGCCCAAAATTGAGATACGGTTATGGTCATTCCTGACAGCCAGTTCTTGCTTGACATCACTCTTTTGGTTGTGAGGTATACATGCAGTTTCAGAACTGTTCACCATGGCAAGTTGCTTCAGGGTTGTAGTGAAACTCACTTTGCTGAAGGGGGTTGAAGGGGGAGGGCGATCATTTGAGCCCAGCAGTTCAAGTCCAGCCTGGGCAACATAGCAAGACCCTGTTTCTCTTAAAAAAAAAAAAAAAAAAAGCAAAAAACGAAACTGTTTTCTCTGAAGTCTGTATACCAGGCTATTCTGTCCTGACATTTCATAGCTGTTTTCTAGTGCAGTCAATTCACAATTTATGAAAGTATTTGTGAATTAATTATTTGTAACAGTATATTATAATATGAATTACGGGTAGGTTCCGTAGTACCATTAATACTATGGGCTATAGGTTACTATTTCAACCTCATTGTGTACTATTAACATCTTTCTGTGGGGGAATTCTATTTTGACTCCCAGAGATCTATCTAAACATGTTTCTCCATTGCAGTCCAGCAGTGGCAGGAAACCCCTCTTTTCCTCATAATTGAAATGAGGTTGTTAAAGCTTTAATAGCAGTAAGAGAGGCATTTCTGAAGCAATGCTTAGGAGACACAGTTATCTTGGGTGGAGGGTAGGTAACACACTCAGATAAAGCAGGTGTAAAAACTTTGGTCTAATTACTAGCAATGGTGGAGGGAAAAAGAGAAGGGATATTCTGGATGCTCCTTAGAGGTGGTATATTCTCTTTTGGAGCAGGTGCTAAAAAATAAGAGATGTTTTAAGTTGGGTATTTCTAGGTTGAGATATCTGTCTATATAGAGTTATATTTTGTTGTGCTCTTGTGTTTAGTTATGGTGTGAATTGAGCTCAAGTAACAGGATGACAGGTCAATTACGAAGGTTGAACTAATCTTAGGTGAGAAGTTTGAATTATAAAAGGAAAGTGATGAACTCCAGCGGCAGTCATGATCAGGAGGAGTACTGGAGGCCAGAGGAATGTTGGAATATGCAGGCTGTTCACAAGGGGCCCCAAACAAATCCACCTTACAGGGTGGTTTTCACGGCGCAGGTATGGAACTGATGATTAGCTGGCACACAGTTCAAAGAATGCCATGACTTAGCCCATTGCCATTGGGTCTCTGGCAGGAAATAGACTTTTAAGACATATGCAGTACAGGAAGTCTATTATGGAGAATGATTGTTATAAAGCAGAAATCCAGAGCCAGGAGAACTTGGAGACATGGAATAGACCAACATTGGAGAATTGGAATTTGAGCTCCTTGTTCTCTTCCTGCCCAAGGCCAATATTGATCCCTCCGATTGAGGCAAGGCTGAGCCAAAGGGGAGAGCAAAGTGACTAGAAGCTGGATACATTGGAGTAACAGGCCTGGCCTAACAAATATTTCTTAATTGAATGGATTGAAGTAAGGCAGGGGAACATTATAGTCTTTTCACTTAGGTTCTTCATGGAGCAGACACTAGGTATCTTTTTACCTGCCCACCAAAAAATCATCTAGGCCAGGGGTTGGCAAACTTTTCCTATGAAGGACAAGATAGTAAATACTTTAGGCTTTGTGGGTTATATGGTCTCTGTTATACCTGCTTAAGTCTGCCACTATAGCGTGAAAGCTGCTGTAGAAAAATGCATAAATGAAGGAGCATGGCTGTGTTCTAATAAAGCCTTACTTATGGGGACTGAAATTTGAATTTCATGTAATTTTCACATGTCGCAAAATATTAGTCTTTTTTAAAAACTTTTTTTTAACCATTTAAAAATATAAAAACTATTCTTAGATCGTAGACATACAAGAACAGGGAGCATGCTAGAATTTGGCCCCTAGGCCCTAGTTTCCTGACCCTTGTTTAGGCAAATAAATGATTATCAGTTATGATGCCGACAGCTTAGCATTGCTGAAATAGATGTTTTCTGGGACAATGCCATTGGTGACACTGTCTTGTTTTATAGGTAACACTGATAAAAATCCATTCAAGAATTTAGATGTGACATCTGCAGCAGGTTCAAATCTCTCAGCTGTAAGACAAACTGGATACTTCGTAAGGATTGTCATCTATTACGCACTGAGCCAAAATTCATTACTGAAATTGGGTGAGCTGCCTGCTGGGTCCAGTGATGCACTGGTAGACAAAGAAGTTGAAAAAGAAGTCTGGCATATTCTTTGGATGACTGGTAGAGTGTGACACCAATATGGCATCAAGCCCTACTGTGATTCCAAGGACTTCATGACTAAAAAAAATAAGAGGGAATTTTTTTTTTGGTGGTGGTGGTTGGTGTGGTTTAAAGTAAATTTGATGTTTACTTGGGGAATGTGTAATGTATTGTCGTTCCATAATGATATACAGTAATTGCTTTGATAATAGAGCTTTAAAGGTCCTGTCTTTATTTATGAAACTTATGTAGTTACAACCTTTTAGTGTTGGGTTCTCTTACTCTAAGGGAAATACAGTAAAGAAAAACATCTGTTTACTAAAAAGGTTAATTTAAGGACTATGATTTTTCACTGGAAGTGTCTGGGAGATTCTTGAAATTGTACTTTCATATATAAAAAGCTGTTATCCTTAGAATTTTCTAGGTAAACATCCTTTTGAGTAGACTCTTATACTCTAAGTAGACAATCATACTGCACAGTATTAGTGTACATAGAACAGTTGAATTCATAAATTAATATTTTCAGACCTAACAGTTGAATTCATAAATTAATATTTTCAGACCTATTAACTAAATTCACTTAAAATGGTTTAGCAAGCAGATATGAACTGGAAATAAACCTATAAACCTATGTATTTTTTTAAGAACTGTCGAATCATAAGAAAACTGGAATGTCAAAGTATTCTCTATACCAAATTGATGTTTTGTTTGGTAAGAGTGCCTGCTTTTGGTATACATCTATTTATACCAGTAATAGAGGATTTGAAAGCAGTGCTGGGAAATGAAGTGGGTGGATCCTTTCAAAGTTGAATCTCATTTTTTTCCTCAGTAAATCTTCAACATTTTTTTATCTTAGCATTCAACAAAAACTCTGACAACCTATATCTAAAACATAGATTACATTTTATATAGCTCATACAGCTCATCTACAAACAGTAAAAGGTTCCCTCATGACTTACCTTGAAATCTTTATTCAAAGCACATACTATTCAATTTGTCAGTGTGCCACTGCTGTTACTGCATGTCTTTGGTCAGAGTGCAGTGCAACTTAACATAGCCATCCTGCTAGGAAAAAGATCTGCATGCTGCTGGATCGTGGAAGTTGCACACATCTAATTTACAAGTCAGATTAGAGATCAGAATCATACGATAGCTTTATGTGGAATTGATTTCATTTCATGGTTTTTAAGCTGTTTTTTCACTGAAGCAGTCCCTGTAACTGACAGACAGGTGTGTTGTAGCATTTGAATACCTTAAACTCTTTTGAATCTGGAATGAAAGGAATGTTCTTATAGATGGTTAGATCCTAAAACTCAGTGATTTTGAATTAAAATACCCTGTCATTCATTTATCGGGCCATAATTGAACTATCTTGGGGATTGGACTTGGGATGACTGTGATTAACATTTGGAAAACTTTGTCATATTTAAATATAAGTCCCTTTAGGAAGGACCATGTTTTGTGTATGTATGTGTGTGTGTGTGTGTGTGTGTGTGTGTGTGTGTGTTTAAATAAGGTAGGAAGCACCTTTTTATCTTGCAGATAAGATATATTTAATAAAAATATGGATTTAACATTGATACCCCATTCAAATTAAGAAGCCCTTCGTGGCCTTATGGAAGTCCTTGATAAGGGGGAAGGAACAATAAATAGAACACTGTAGATTGTAGTTATTTTTTCCTTTTAAGGCAAACCCTTTTCAAAACACAATACGGAAGAATACGTAAATACAGCTTGATAGGTTGCAGTTATGTTTAATTTACCTGTTCATATTGAAATTGAGAACCATCTCATAAAAAGTATTAAAAAGTTTTACTGCAGAGTGCATGGTGTTGTTTATTGAATTTGAGAACCCAGTTCCAAAAAAATATCTGTGTTAAACCTTTTAGATGGTTCTTGAGCTATTTAATTGATTTGTTGAGTATAATCAAGAGAAGAAGAGAATCCAGGTGTTTAAAACTAGTTTTGTATCAGGAATCCAAAGGGTATTTGATTTTATCCTCCCCTACTCCCTTGTGTGGTGAGGTATTACAAATTATGAGATGACAAAACATTGAGATTTGGAGGTGCTAGAGTAAGGGTTATCAGTGGAATAGAGTGGTTTGTTATTATCATGGACTCTCTGTTGAAGGTCTCCTATATATCAGACATTGAGTAAGACGCTTGGCATAAATTCTATTCTTTCCACAACCTTGAAAGCAGGTGCACTTACACCAATTTCCTGTTGAGGAAACTAGAAGTTAAATGGTATATCCAAAGTCTTAGAGTAAAAAGTGTAATAGAGTCCTATAGTATAGCTAGTGGCTCATTTTTTGCAGAGGACTTTTCTGTCCGGTGATTGATGAATGAAGAAATAAAGAAATCTGAAAGGCCAGTATACATTATGAGAAGATTTTAAAGTTAACAGCTTTTAACATCAATGACTTTATGTTGGTGTTGTAGAATGACATTGGAGCCTTCTTGAAAAGCAGTGGCATTCATTTGCAAATATTATATGTGAACTCTAGAACTGAGCCATCTAATGGGTTGCCTTTGATATTAGTATCGTATAGTATTGTATAGTTGTCCTTTCAGGTGTAAGTGATGCCATGCTATGAAATTCGTATCTGAAGGGTAGGTGACAATGAGCTACCACAGAAACTGATGTAAGCTGAATTGGATCTACTCCAAATAGAATGTGTAGAAAAAGTACTTGAAAGAGACCTGGTTTAAGCAGTCTGATGACTACCAAACAGTTTGGTATACAAGAGTGATAACAGTGGATAATGATACCGTGAGTCTCCTTAAAATGAGAACTGTAAATGTTTACAGGCTTTACAAACAGATGCATACAGCCTTGTAACAAAATATCCTCTCCTTGGAAAGGACACATTCAGCCATTTGGTTAGGAACAGTGCCTTAGCAGCAGCATTTTTAAGTGTAAAAGACAACTGTGCAATAGGGCTTTGGAGTCAAATGATCGATCCAGATATGTTTTTTTTAGGTATAGAGTGAAATGATACAGGATCTTTGGCTTTGTCATTGGTCCCTTAGGAAGAGTGAAGTAAAGCCCAGCTAAGGGGTAGTGTGGTAAAGTAGCCTAAACATGACTACTTTGGCATCTTGGTGAGGGATATTGTGATGAAGATAGGACAGGTGAAAATTATTAAAAGTATTGAATTCAAAATGTTAAAATGGAAAATACTTTTCTAATTGTTTAAAAATATAGGGGAAAAAAGCCAACAGGTCACAGGCAAACAAATGAGGCAGTTTGACAAAAGGTAAGAAGTAGGAGGGCTTTTCAAGAGTAAAGTGGTTGTATGGTAGTCTTAGATAGAGTTTTTACTCAAAAAAGGAGAAAATTTGGGAAGAGAGATTAGGAAAAGTGATTTAAAAATAGGTGTTATTGACAAATGCTAGTGAGCTGCTCAAAGATTGTTAGGAGGCACAGAAAATACTAGATAAGAGGGAAAAAGTTATTTTTTAATGAAGTTCTATTCATATTTTCTGGTGGTCAAAAATGACCACCTGGTTTCGGTAAGAGCCTCCCAAGAAAAGACATGCTGATTACTTCCATTCATTCTGTGAATCCTTATGGATGTGTCTATAGGCTAAAATTATCCTTGTATCTTGAGATAGTGGGTAAACACTTTTGACTTGGATTTGTGGTTTAGAATCTGATTTAGGCTACAAGTTTGTATGATTTATTAACTGTTACTTTCAGCTTTTCGTCAAGAGATTACACTTCATGTTAACTGACTATCTTTGACATTCTCTACAAGTAAGATATTGGATATGATGTTTAAAATCGACTTTATTGAGTATAATTTATATCCAATAAAATTAACCCATTTTTAAGTGTACAGTTCATGAATTTCAACATGTATAACACCCATGTAACTATCCCTCATTCAAGAAATGGAACATTTTTATCACTGCCAAAAGTTCCCTTATGCTCTGTTTCAATCCCTCCTTCTCTCCTTTCCCCACAGGCAGCCACTATTCTGATTTCTATTTCCATAGCCTGTTCTTGAACTTCATGTACATGGAATCAGAGTATATATACTATTTTGTATCTGGCTTCTTTTCTCCAATGTAATGTTTTTGAGATTTATCCATGTTGTTGCTTGTATTAGTGGTTCATTCTGTTTTGCTTCTGAGTAGTGTTCCATTTTACCATAATTTGTTTACCATTTTTCTATTAATGAGCATTTGACTTTTTCCCTGTTTTTAGGCTATTGTGAATAAGGTTGCTATAAACAGAATTTTTGTGTAAGTCTTTCTGTGGACATATATTTTAATTTTGCTGGGTGAAATACCTAAGAGTGGAATGATTCTGTCATAGGATTGGTGTATGCTTATATGTATAACTTTTCCAAAGTGGTTGTACCTATTTCTGCCATGCATTGTTAGTTCAAGTCTGTAGATCTCTATAGTTTGAGTTAAGAATAGATACTGGTTTGTACTAAAGCATTTTTCTATAGCCAGAGAGCCTGTAGGAGTATTCTTCATGTAATAGCTGATATCTAGTAAAAATTTAAAATATTTATTTTTTTAAAAAAACCTCAACAAGTTAAAATATATCTAAGGTTGACTATTAAGTAGACATGCAATTATTGACTTCGTTGTACAGAGTTTATTTTCATTTTATTTTGTAGGTAACGTGTTTTAGTCTGAATTCGAATGTGGGTATTCCCCATTTTATGTAGTTGGCTCTTCATTAAATGTATATGTAATTAAAAGGGATGTTTTAAATATGGATAATACTAATCTATAAGATAAAATTCATATGACCAGGTCAGGAATCTCCTTTTTTACTTTTTGTTGATGTGTTTAGTCAGTAGATCCTCCTGCTTTATTTGTAAATCTGTATTTCACATTGAGTTGCTTAAAATGAGAGGTCCCTTATAACAGGAAAGATATAAATGTAGGGGAATTACATCTTAAATAATAGGATGATGACTGGGAGTTCTTTGTTTCAGGATTTCAGCTAAAGCTCAAAGCTGAAAGCAAAAGGTAGTAAGTAACCCTGTGTTCTAAAGAGGGATGTGGGGCTTAGTAAAAAAGAGTAGAATTGGTTCTCTTGCAACACCCATTTCCCACATATAGGAGAAATTAGAAAAGAGAGATTAAGTGTCAGGTAAAGAGTTGTTAATCTAGTGGGCAGTTAATTCTGTGGCATTTCCCTGTTTTCCCGCAAATGGACCTTTTGTGTCTAGCCCAGGTGTGTCTTCCAGAAGTGTAGATTGGTATTTAATTTGTCTGGATATTTAATGAGCTGCAGAATCTTGTTTCCTGATGCTGTAATGCCACCTTCCAGAGAGTTTTTGAGAGAGCATGTCATACATTTCTGAGAGTTTGGAGAGTACCTGAACATAGACTTATTCCTGGAGGTGGGGAGAATGACTGGAGCCAGCTGAGATGGCTTGTTGAGTGGGCAGTAATGGGAGGAGTCTGTAATTTTCCCTCTGCTGTGGTAAAAAGGCAGGAGTTTTTTGTGGTGTAAGTGGACATGGTGGGAGGTAACCAAGCTTGAATTATCTTGATGGATCCTGCCAAGGAGGGCTGCTTGCCATATGAGGGGACTGTGGGTGGCATAGTGAGAGGTCAGCCTAAGCATGTGTCCCCCACATGAGGGAACTATGCAGGATGGAGGGGTTAGCCTCTTTTTGTTTGCTGTAACTGATGGCCACCCTGCCATGAAGCCACTTGAGAGTGACCGAGAAGCAATAGGATTTATCTGGGATATTATTGAGAGATAGGGAAGTGAGATCAGGAAAAGTATGTTTGAAGAAGTGATGAAAGGAAACTAAAGCGTATATCCCATTGAGTTCAGTCCATTTGGCCAGTTTCCTGGTTTAATAAGATTTTAGTCTAGTTGACCAAACCTTTAGTGAGTACTTAAGCAGAATATGTAAGGTACTGTGTGTACTAGGCATTTCATGGAAGGCAAAGATGATTATGACATTTTCTGTCCTCAGGGAGCGTCTGCTTTAGTGTACATAGCTAAAGTTAATCCACGGCAGAATGACATAGATGCTCTAAATGTGAAAGTCGCAGTGCTGTGGGAATGTGGAAAGAATAGTGGGTTCAGGGCAGGCTTTGTGGAGAAGGCTAAGTTTGGGCTGAACCTTGAAAGAACAGAAGGATATCAAGTGGGAAGAGAGGCATTCTGGCTTGAGGTAATAATTAAAGTCATGGAATTAGGAATATATAGATGGCTAGGAAGAAGTAATGCTTATTCACCCTGGACAGACGAAAATTTTACTTTTTAGAAAATGATTTCAACCACCAATTAAGCACACTTGTCCAGTTATAATTCTAGTTGAAGCTTGATATTTTTTACCTATCATTTGTGCTTTGCGTTAGTAATTCACAAGGTGCCTTCCTTTAGGAGAGATGTAGTGTGCACTATCATGTTGGAAATGTTACTCACTTTAGATGGTTATAAGCATCAAAACCAAACTTCTAAGTCTAATCGTAAAGTCTATTACTGTCCTTGATTTAAAACAGTAAAATGTAGAGAAGATGCTTTTTTACATATGATCCTAAGAAGCATTTGGCAGTGCAATTAGTTTCATACCAAGTGATTGTTTTTTAAAGCTTTACTAGAATAAGAATGAGTATCTTGATGCTAGTGTCACTTTTAAATAGCTATGGCTCCAGGAAAATGTCTGTTTATGTTATTATCTTAGATATACACCTTATCTGTCCATATTGCTGTACTTCAGATGTGAAAGTAAAAATGAAGGTGTGAAGTGCTTAGCAGACTTGTATGGATTTATGTAAATCAGAAAACACACAAACAATCCATTAGTCTCAGTGCTGAAACTCTGATGTATTAAATTCAAGTACAGATTATTTCCTAAAAGTTTCATGCACACACATACCATCATATCCACTGATTTACTTTGCAAAAGAGAAAAGCTTTATTTCTCTGAACTCCAGACACATATCCAATTGTCTTGTGACGTCTCCATATGGATGTTTGAAGATATGTGAATCTTAAAATGCTCAAAACTCAGCTGATCTTTTTACCCAAACTTGTTTCATCTTTAATCTTCTCCATCTAAGTTAATGACAACTCTCTTCATGTTACTCAGAGCAAAAATGTTGGAGTCATTTTTGACTTTCTCTTTGTTTCACATGCACAGCTCTCTGTCAGTAGTTCATGTTGACTCTACCATCAACATACATCTGGGTTTGAATCTAATCGCCTCTCACCACCTCCACTGTTACTTGGTCCAAGCTGCTGTGATTTCTTCGTTGGATTATTTTATAATAATAGCCTTCTGACTTCTCTCAGCTTCCTGTTACAACCTGAAACTCAGCACTGCAGTCTAGTCTCAATGCAGCAAGCACTTCAGTTGTTTCCTTTCTCACCTACTGTGAAAGTTAGTCTTTGCAGTAGCCTATAAGGCTCTAAGATATTGTTCCCTTTGCAATGTCTTTTTTTTTTTTTTTTTAAAGCGATGAGGTCTTGCTTTGTTGAACAGGCTGGAGTGCAGTGGCATGATCATAGCTCACTGTAACCTTGAACTCCTGGGCTCAAGCAATCCTCCCACCACAGCCTCCTGAGTAGCTGGGGCTGTAGGTGTGCGACACCATGCCCAACTAATTTTTAAAATATTTTTTGTAGAGATGAGGTCTTGTTATGTTGCCCAGGCTTTCGAACTCCTGGCCTCAAGTGGCCCTATCCTCCTGCCTTGGCCTCCCAAAGTGCTGAGATTACAGGCATGAGCCACTGCGCCCAGCCCAATCTCATTTTTGACTCTTTGTTTTCTACCCTCTATTCATGTCTGACACCATATTGTTCCTCGAAAGGTCTCGGCCTGTGCATTTGCTGTTCCCTCTTCCTGGAATACTTTTCCCCCCAGATAACTGCTTAGCTTATTTTCTAATCTTTTTTGGGTCTTTATTGAGAAATCACATCCCTAGTGAGACCTTCCTTGACCATCTCATTTAAGATGTTCCTCTCCTCCTAACTGCTTTATGTCTCATTAGCACTTTCCCAAACTAATTTACTGTATATTTTACTTTACTTCTTTATGATGTCTTTTTCTTTTAGGACAAAAGCTTGATGAGTCCAGGGAATTTTGTGTTTTGTCTACTACTGTACCACCAGACTTAGAATCATTTCTGGTACACACTTGGCACTTAATGCATAATTGATTGAATGAAGAAAAGACAATAAAGACTTATTATATAGTCTTTATTAAAACTTCATTTGTCTTTTATGGGCATCTTTGGGGAATGATACTATTTCCAAATGTCTGAAACTTACTTCTTTTTAATTTTTAAATTGTATTACTTGGTATTTACATATAAAATGCACTTAGGTGTACAAGTCAATGGGTTTCAACAAATATATACACTCATGTAACTACTACTCCAGTCAAGCTATAGAACATTTCCATTACCTTAAAAAGTTTTTTGTATTCCTTTGTAATCACTCCTCCCTCCCTCATCCTCATCTCCAGGCAACTACTGATCTGATTTTTGTCACTATGAATTAGTTTTGCCTGCTCTAGAGATTCGTATGAATAGACTCATACATTATGTACTTTTTTTAACATGGATGTTTTTGAGACTTACTCTGTTATTACATGTCTCAGTCTTCTTTTTCATTACAGAATAATGTTCTATTGTATAAATGTGCCACAGTTTGCTTATCCATTTATCTGTTCATGGACATTTGGAGTGTGTCCAGTTTTTGCCTATAATGAATAACAGACACTACCATGAGTGTTCAGGTATGAGTCTTTGTGTAAATATACTTTAATTTCTCTGGGTTAGACACCTAGGAGTAGAATTGTTGTGTCATATGGTAAGTATATGTTTAACTTAGTAAGAAACTGCCCAGCTGTTTTCTTAA
The DNA here is from genome assembly GCA_004363605.1 of Indri indri. Taxonomy (NCBI): domain Eukaryota; kingdom Metazoa; phylum Chordata; class Mammalia; order Primates; family Indriidae; genus Indri; species Indri indri. The sequence goes on along the minus strand of RJWJ010015014.1, from coordinate 4,752 downwards.
GTGATTGTACCATATTCACTAGTAATGTATGAAAGTTCTAGTTGCTCCACATTCTGGCCAGCACTTAATATAATTCCTTTGAATTCAGACATCTTATTGGGTGTGTAGTGGTATCTCACCATGGTTTTTATTTGCATTTTCCTGATTACTAGTGATACTGATATTTTCATTTACTTACTGGCCATTTATGTATCTTCTTTGTGAACTATCTGGTAAAATCTTCTGCCCATTTAAAAAAATTGTTTCTTGTCATTCAGTTATAAGAGTTCTTTACATATCTGGAAATAAGTCCTTATCAGACATATTTTCTCTTGATCTGTAGATTGCCTTTTCTTTCAGTGATGACACCTTTTGAAGAGGAGAAGTTTTAAATTTTGAACAAGTCCACTTTATTAATATTTTTTTGGTGGTCTGTGCTTTCTTCTTTTTTAGTTTTTAGTTATGTCTAAGAAATTTTTGATTAACTACAGATGGTAAAGATTTTCTTCTAAAACTTTTACAGTTTTATCTTTTATGTTAGGTCTCTGGTTCATTTTGAGTTAATTTTTGTGTATACTATGAGTTAAGGAACGAGATTCATTCTTTTCCATACTCACTTGTTCTTTTCCTTTGAGTTACCTTGAAACTTTCATTAAAAATTAGTGAATCATATACATGTGGTTTTTTTTCCTGGATGCTATTATATTATCTTGATCTGTATGTCTATCTTGTCAATATCACACTGTTTCATAGTAAGTCTTGAAATCACATGGTATAAGTTCTTGTTTTTCTTTCGTGACATAGTTTTGGCTATTCTAAGTCTTTTCCATTTCCATATCAGTTCTAGAATTGACTTATACATTTACACAAAATGTCTGTAGGAATTTTGATTGCCATTGTATCAAATTCTATAGGTCAGTTAGGGGTACATTAACATCTAAATGATATCGAATTATTCCAGACCACAAACATGACATACCTCCATTTATTTAGTTATGCTTTAATTTCCCTGAGCAATGTTTTGTAGTCTTCAGTGTGTTGGTCTCTTATGTCCTTTGTTAAATTTATGCTAAGTGAATAGGATGTGGATTATATTTTTTAATGCTATTGAAAATGCTATTTTTTAAAAAATAAATTTTATAATTTGTCATCGTTTGTATAGAGAGGTAATTATTTTTGTGTGTTGAACTTGTATCCTGCTGTCTTGCTAACTTATTCATTTAATGCCATTGTATTGTAAAAAAAAAAAAAAACTTTTTGCCTTTTTTTTGTGACTTCTTCAGGGTGTTCTAGGTATGTGATCTTGTTAATCACAAATGAAGACAATTTTACTTCTTCCTTTCCAATCTTATTGTCTGTTAGTTTCCCTTTCTTTACTGCACAGTATAGGACCTCTAGTGCAATGTTAAATAGAACATTGATCTCAGGGAGGAAGCATTCAGACTTTTAATTATTATGTATGATATTAGCTGTAAGTTTTTATAGATGCCCCATATGAGGTAGAGCAAATTCCCTTTTATTCTGAGTATGCTGAAAGCATTTATTCTACTGTACATGAATGTTGAATTTTATCATATTTTTTTTTACGTCTATGGGGAGAATCAGTTGTTTTTTCTTTTAAAATTTATTAATATGGTCAGTTGTATTGATTGTATTTGGAATCTTAAACCAGTCTTTGCATTTCTGTGACTAAAACCCGTTTGGTCTTGATATATTATCCTTTTTATATTATGCTGAATTTGATTTCCTGTATTTTGTTATTGATTTGTCAATGTATGTTTATGAAGGCTCTCATTTTTTGGGAGGAGTGTCCTATGTAGTGTTTGTGTTCTCCAAAAATTCATATGTTCAAGCTTTAACTCTCAATGTGATGGCATTTAGTTGTGGGGCCTTTGGAAGGTAATTTACTTTAGATGAGGTGATGAGGGTGGGGTGCCTATGATGGGATTAGTGTCCTTGTAAGAAGAAGACGCCAGAGCTCTGTTGTCCCTGATGTGAGAACACGGTGAGAAAGCAGCCGTCTGCAAGCCAGGAACAGGGCCCTCACCAGCTAACTGAATTGACTGGCAGTTTGATCTTCCCAGCCTCCAGAACTGTGAGAAGTAAATTCCTGTTGTTACAGTCACCCAGTATATGGTATTTTGTTACGGAAGCAAGAGCTGACTAAGACCTGGAGAGTTGGGGTATAAGTTACATTTTGGTATCAAGGTCATGATCATCTCATTAGATGCAGAAAAAAGCATTTGAAAAAAATCTGACAATGATAAAACACTCAAACTAGGAATAAAAGATAATTTTCTTAACACGGTAAAGGGCATCCATGTAAAACCCACTGCTAACATCTTACTTAATGGTAAACGAGTGAATGCTTCTGTTTAGGGTCAGGAACAAGGCAAGAATGTTACTCTCAAAATTCTATTTAGTATTGTACTGGACCTATTAGCCAAGGTAATTAGGCAAGAACAAGAAATAAAGGCATCCAGGTTGGAAATAAGAAGTAAAACTATCTCTGTGGATGACATGATCATCTATATAGAATATCCTAAGGAATCCACTAAAATCTTAGAATTCATAAGTGAGATCGGCAAGTTTGCGAGGTATAACAGCAATATACAGCAATCAATTGTACTTGTATACCCTAGCAATCAATAATCCAAAAGCGAAATTAAGAAACCATTTCCATTTACAATAGGATCAAAAAATCACATAAGAAAACTTGAAAAAAGTTAAGTGGTAAGAAGGTACCTGCTTTGAACCGGGAAGTGGGTCTTCACAAAATACCAAATCTTCCAGTGCCTTCATCCTGGACTTCTTAGCCTTCAAAACTGACAGAAATAAATTTCTGTTGTTTATAAGCTATTCGATTTATGGTATTTTTTATAATAGCTCAAACAAACCAAGACAAAGAATATGATTCAAAGTTCTCTATATTTACAGCCATGAAGTTACTGTTTGAAGGAACCCCAGACCTTCACGGATACCATGAACAGCTTACAAGCTGATTTGCTAGGCCGCAAGAATTGCCAAGGGGCCGCCTAGAGATAGGCGTGCCTCCTCCACTGGTTTTCTTTCTAGTCGCAGTGCAGTATTAATGCAGGATTATGTGCTGTCGTTCACATTTAAAAATTTGCTTGAAAAGTAATCCATGGTTTAAACATTATACCTGCATCTAATGGCTAAAGAATTACCGTTTGCCGCCCCCCCCCCCCCCGCCCCGGCATTTGTCCCCACATAACATAGCTAGACATTTGTGTGTTCATCTTTGGCATAAACAAGAATACCACCCACTATTTTATGTAACAGTGATAGGGGATTGTGGGACTCCTTGTTAATTAAGTGATTCTTCAAGAAACGTATGCTCCTAGAGAAGGCAGTAGCTTGGGGATTTAAATGATGCTTCTAAGAACAAATATGTGGCACGCGTTACCCGCCATAACCTACCAGCCAATCAATTCTGTGCTTCGAGTGACAGCAATTGTGACATATTAAAGTTCTAGAATGTCTGCTGCGCTCACAGTTGATGCCTGACTAGTAGAGGCTGGCAACGGGAAGCTTTAGGCTGACGTTCTTTGTCTATACATTTCTTGTATTATTTGAGGGTTTTAACCTAGATTTCATGGAGAGGCAAGGCAAAAACCAGAAAAATCGTACCTGCTTGGGGGTCGAAGCAGCCGCTGGGGCCTTTGCCCTCTTGGGAGGAGGGTGAAGAGCCCCCACCTGCTCCTGCTTCTGAGGGTAGGTGGAGAAGTCGCCAGGTACGCGGAGAAATCCCCAGGTATGCGCAGAAGTCACTGGGTACTCCTTGGCGGATCCTGTCCATGGCGACTTCGCTGTTTGGACTGTCCAGAGCATGCCAGGAGCCCCCAGCGTCGGCAACTTCTGAGATAAGCCGCTAAGGAATTTAAAATGGACCACTCTTCACCTAGAGCTGGCACTAGCTCATCCCAGCAAACGGTAGCAGCTGATGCATCTCCTGAGCCTAGGTGTCCTATATGCTTGGATAGATTTCATAATGTATCTTACCCAAATAGGTGCTTACATAAGTACTGTTTTCGCTGCATACGGGAGTGGTTGAAAGAGAAGGCTGAGTGTCCACTGTGTAAGCAGCCGTTTGATTCTATTTTTCATTCCGTGAGGGCAGATGATGACTTCAAGGAGTACGTCCTAAGGGCTTCACGTGATGGTTCTGCTGTTCGAGGATGTCGCTCTCCTACAACTGTGAGAAGGAAACCAGATGTTTCTGTACCTAGTGGTACCGCGAACAGAAGAACAACTCCACCAGATACTGGAGTTCTGTTTGAAGTGTTAGGCGCTTCAACACGAGGTAGAGATGTCGCAATTCCTGAGTTACTGAGTGAGTTTGTAATAGCGAGGCCAACTACGGCCCATGAAGTGGCTTTGCTGTCAGTTGAAGAACAAGACAGTATTAATTTTAGACGAGCTCTCTATCGTGCTGGTGCTCGAGTTCAAAGTGTGGGAGATGGTGGCCCCTATAGGGATGTTTCGGCTGAATTTTTCCGCAGAAATCCGGCTTCCCTGAGCAGGTTAGCCCCCTGGGTTAGACGGGAACTTATAGTTCTTTTAGGAGCTCGTGAACCTTCAGTGGATATCGTCCAGCTCATCATCATGACCAATGTTACTCGGTATGATTTGGAGAGCCAGGCATTTGTGTCTGATTTAAGACCATTTTTTCTTAATCTAACTGAGCATTTTGTACATGAACTTACCAGTTTTGCTCGCTCTCCTTTTTACATGGCAGACTTTGACCAACAC
>RJWJ010015013.1:5362-37750 GCA_004363605.1 Indri indri | reverse complement strand
TGGGCACCCACGTCATCAGCCCCAGGACACGGAAATTTCTGGTGATGTTCAGACACACCACGCCGGTAAAAGCAGCAATGCTGGAGAATGGCGTTGACTTGCCAATGTTAATCAGGCACCTGCTGGGTGAGAGACATACATGCCCTGGTATATTGCCCTCCCTTTGCTAGTGAGGAGGATGAAAAGCAGAGAGGTTTGGCAACCTGCTCAAGGTCACATGGATTGTTGATTAAAGGGCAGAATCAGAACCCAGGTCCATGGTGGGCTGGGCTAGATGCCCTGGTGAGGGCAGCAACTCTCAATGTGATGTGAAAACAAGCACCTGGACCATGGCTGGGCATGGGCAAAGTCTGTCCGTGACTTCTGCACCCCACCATGGCCCTGGGGGCTCCGCTAACCTGGCTAGCTGAGTCTGTCTTCCTCCCTGTCTACCTCCACATCCAACCCCAATTTCAAGGCTGATGAGTCTTACACCATGGCAGAAACACACCCCAAGGCATCTTGCACCCAACAAAATCTAAACAGGAATTATTAGAATTATTAACTTAGTTTAGCAATGTTGATGGAACACAGTTTAGAAAAACCAACCATATTCCCACATACAACAAGCAAATATAAAAAGAAAGTTTAAAATTATACCATTCTAAAAATTATACCATTATAGCATCATAAAGTATGAAATTACTTAGGACTAAATTACTTAGGACTAAATCTACAGGAAACTATAAAACATTACTGAGAGAAATTGAAGAACTAAACAAATGGAAAGATATACCGTGTTCATGGATTGGGAGACTCAATATTGTAAACATGTTCATTCTCCCCAGTTGATCTATAGAGTCAATGAAATCCCATTCAAAATCCCAGCAGGCTTTTTTTAGTGGAAATTGGCACGTTGATTCCAAAATGTATATGAAAATGCAAAGGTCCAAGAATAGTCAAGGCAATCCTGAAGATAAACTAAAACAGAAGATGCACAGGATAGATTTTTCAATAAATGGTGCTTGGTCAATTGGATATTCAAATGGAAAAGAAAAATAAAAGAATCTGACCCCTAATCCACACCACATGAAAGTCAATTTCAATTGGATTGCAGATCTCAATGTATTAATAAAAGGTAAAACAGTATGGCATTTAGGAAAACATAGGATACCACCTGCATGACCTCAGAGTAGATAGAGTTGTTAGGCAGTACACAAAAAGGTCCATGAAAAAAAAATTTGATAAAGTGGACCACATTAAGATTAAGAATTTCTTTCCATCAAAAAATTCATTAAGAGCATGAAAAAGTACATCACTGAGCAGGAAAAGGATTCTGGAATACATATATCCACAAAATAAGAGTTCCAAATGGCCAGTGGTTTTATGAAGAGGGACCCAATGTCATTAGCCATATCAGGGAAATTCAAATTAAACCACCATGTGACATTCCCACCCACTGGAATTTCTAGTATTGAAAAAACTAACAATTAATCTTTTTACCAAGTGCTAGAGAGGATGTGAAGCTACTGGAACTCTCATACAGCACTGGTGGGAGCGTCAATGGTACAATTGCTTTACAAAACCATTTGGCAATTTCCAACAAGACTGAATACATGCCCATCCCATGACCTAGCAATGCCGTTCCTAGATTTCTACCCAACCAAAATGAATGAATATGTTCACCAAAAGTCATGCACAAGAATGTTCATAGCAGCATTGCTTGTAATAAACAAAAACTAGAAATAACCCAAATTCTTATCAATGGTCAACTAAATTAATAAATTGTCTATTCACAAAATGAAATACCATACGGTAACAAGAGTAGACAAACCACATGCAACAGTGTGGACAAATCCCATGCACATAACGTCAGGTGAAAGACGACTGACCCAAAAAAGTACATGCCATTCGATTGCGTTCATCTAAAGTTCAAAAATAAGCGGAAGCACCTATGGTGTTGGAGTTCAGGTTAGCAGCTACCCTTGGGGAGAGTTGTCATAGAGGAAGGTCATGAAATGTTCTTTAGTGATGTGAGTGCTGGTCACACAGGTGTGGTCAGTTTGTGACAAACACGTGGAGCGGTTCCCCTAATCATCCTAAAACGCCAATCCGACCCTGTCGCCCTCCAATGCTCCCCATCGCCCTAAGGACGAACCTGCTGCTGCAGGCTGACTGCCACGCTCCTTCTCTTCTAGGCCTCAAAAATACAGCAAGAAGCGGGTGATTCTCTCTGGCCACGGGAGGCTTTCAGAGAGAAATGGTAACGGAGTTTTAAAAACTAAAGACAAAATCACTGGCTCTTCCCACTCCCCGCCCCCCAGGGGGTAGAACAGGGCAGGTGAGGAAGAGGAGCCCCGGGGACCGAATCTGCATCTTCCTCAATAGCCACATGCTCCTGGGCAGGTCCCTTCCCCTCCTGGGGTTCCTGCTCTTCTGAAGGCAAAGCGAAGGCCCCGCGTGGCTTTCACCTTTAGGTGAGGATTCATCTGGTCTCCAGGAGAGGCCTTGGCCTTATCCTGGGGCCACCATCTGCGTCCTGATGGTTGGTCAGGGGAGCTGGGAGGCGAGTGTCGGGGCCCCCTCTGATGCCACGTCTCCCAGGGTCTCTGTCAGAGGTGGTATCTCTGGCTGCAGGGCCCACCGGCCTGACCGCTTGTTGGACAGGGGCTCAGAGCAGCAGTTTTTCAAACATTTTTTTAAGGAGAGTAAGCCTTCCCCCCCTCCACAAAATTGATTTGAAAACTGCTCTGATTGAGGTGGGTGGGGGAGAGGGGGCAAAGAAGGAAGGATCGTGGGGCAGGGGATGGATCACAGCTTTCCTGGCAGGAGGAGGTTGCCCTGGCAACCAAAGGAGCACTTGATGGGGCCCCTCCCCCCACCAGGCACAGACCTTCACCGAGGATGGATTTTTCTTCTGACCGCCTGTATTTTCCAGCCTGGAAGATCACTCAAATACAATCTGGTTCTTTCTCAGAGACACTTTCCCTTTACTTCCCCCCCTGAATAGTTTAAAACACATTTGAACAACACAAAGCTATTTGTGTAGGATTTTGCAGCGGTTGCCTGATAGCTTAGTCATCTTTCGGGGCTCACCTGGGCAAACTGTGTGACCCCAGGGAAGTTTCTTAGCTCTCTGAGCCTCAGTTGTTTTGCACATAAGACAAAGGTAATCGAAGCCACCTCCTGGGGCCCCTGAACCTGTTAGAGAACACGGGATTAGACTGCATGTCTGAGAAAGTGTAGCTGTCATTTGTACTATTATATTAAAAAGCAAATCTCCCGTGCAATTGTCAGGACAGGAAAAACTTAGAATTATCACACTCAGTCCTTTCTTTGTACAGATTAGAAAATGGATCTGGGTGTTAAGTGGCTCAGTGCCCTAGTTGCACATTTGAGTAATGGCCAACCCAGGTCACCCTCTGGGAGTGGTGCCTTGTTATTCCCCCTCAGTCATTTACACTATTGTAAGAACGAGTCCTTATAGTACCACTGAAGGCACAACGCTCTACAAAACCCTCTCCCATCCACCTCTCCTTCCAGAGAGCCTGAGAGGGTAGTCTTGTTCCAACGAGTAAGGAAGGAAGAGAGATACCCCAGCCCAGAAAAGGTAAGAATCCAGAAACACCTTGCTCAGAGGTACCATCTGTGTGCAGGTTCAAGGAAGGGGACAGGAAGCACCCTGTGCTCAGGCGCAGAGTGTAGTTACTAGGTTGGGGCTCCTGTCACCTTGTCTCTCAGAATCCAGGCACTGGCCTGGAGCAACAGAGGCAGTTTCCACCCCAGGGGCAGGGCTGGCATCCACATGGTCCTACCCCAGGCTTCTGGAAGCCCAGCTGGACTCACTAAGGGGCAGATGGGAGAAGGTTCAGGCCAGAAGCAAAGCCACTGCAGGGGTAGGGGACAGCTGAAGGCTGGCTCTCTGCTCACACCTGGGCCGGAGCATTGGAGGAGCAGGGAAGGGAGCCCGAAGCTCCTCCCTCTGGCCTCTCTGAGCTTTAGGGATATGGTGGTGGCAGACGGGTAGCTGGAGATACAGAATCTCTCAGGGGAACGGTCTGTCCAAGTGCAACGGATAGGCGGTCTGGCCAGCTTACCCCACGTCCCCGTCTCCCTCTCTCCTGCCCCCCAGTTCTGCAGGCTGGGCCCAGCTGCTGCAGCTAGGGGCATATCTGGGAGGGGGGCCTGACGCCAGCAGACTCCCAGGAAGCAGAGTCTCAGCCCCTGGGGCAGGACCCAAACAGCACTGCCTCACCGGCCACAGCAGTGTCTCCTGCCCTCTGGGCCAGCCCAAACCAAGTCCTGCAGGACAACAGGAGTCGGGAGTGGCCTCCCTAGGGGGGCTGGGGGCTGCCTCTGGTCCCCTGCCTTCCACACCCCTCCTGCCCAGAGCCTGGAGCCTGGAGACGCAGCTGTCCAAGCCCGCATGGGCTCTGCCAGTCTGATGGGTGTGAAATGGGATCTCGCTGTGGACTGAATTTGCATTTTCCACTTTGCTAATGAGGCTGAACATCTTTTCATAGGTTTTTGAACCGTTTCTGTTTCTCCTCTCTGGGAGGTGCCCTTTTGTGTCCTTCATCCATTTTCCTATCGGATTGTTCTGTTTTGTTCATGCTGATCCACAGGAGTTCTTCCTGTATTTTTGATACCAGCCCGATGTCAATTTCATGCTTTGCAACTATCTCCTCCCAGTCTGTGGCTCGTGTTTGTGCTTTGGTAATGCCGCCTTTTGTCATAAAGAACCTTCTGACCTATTTGCCTTTTATTCCTTTAACTCAACACATTGCACAGGGTAGGACCGGCACGGCAGTGCTGAGTAGAAGTCGTGTCAGCGACCTCCAAATCCCATTCGTGTCTTTAAAGGGCTTCTGTTGTCCCACACGAGCGTGATGCTTGCTGGGGGATGCAGTAGCTCAGATCTACGTGCCAGGAAGTTTCTTTCTCTTCCTAGTTTGCCAGGAGTTTTCATCATGAATAAGTGTCGAATTTCATCCAACGCTATTCTCTTCTAATCTGTGAATGAGCTGAACTGCATAAACAGATTTTTGGAAGAACCCCACTTGGTCAGGATCTATGACACTTTGGTGCACTGCTGGGTTTGAATGGCTAATATTTTACTTGGGGGTTTTCACCTGAATCGTTGATAGCTCCAACCCAGAACCCATGCTTGGTCACAGAGGTAGGGTCAATTTGAGCCTTGAACCTGTGGTAGGTAGAGGTCAAGGTTAAGATTGCTCAGACTCAATTTTCCCCACCCAGAGTGCAGACAGATGGACAAGCTTCCATGTGAGCCAGGCATTGAATTTCCTGAGTCACCTTTTCCACCAAGTCTCAGCTCTCCCTGCTGTGACAGAGGAGCCCAAGCCCCTGCCCTGTCCTGGCTCAAGTGACCCACGTCCCCACTCCACCCCCACCCCACAGTGACCACAGCATCCACAGCAAAACCTCTACCTCCTCAGGTCCTGGTCCCTGGGGCACCTGGAGCCCATTCCTGCCTTATAAATTTAGCTGTATATTTTCAATAATTCTTGCATAACCGTATCTTTTATTTCTGAGCATTTGTGGTAGGAGAGTTTCTAGGTTCTCTGAGTCCATAGTCTTGGCAGAACTGGACCTCGGCAGAACTGGGGCCCTCTCTTTTGTTGGCCTGTGGGAAAGCACTTCTGAGGGGTCATTTCCTATAAGGTTGCAAGTAGTTACATGAATGCTACCAACCACACGGGCCTGACCCAGGGAAAAATCCATGTCCTGGGACTAGGGACATTCTTGTCCACATGTAGTACCCAGTGACTGCCATGGCCAGGGACCAGCAAGGCCTGTCTGCCGTCAGCCTGGAGCAGGGCTCTGAGCTGCCTTTTCTTAGCATGGTTTAACAGAACCTATAATGACTCAGTTCCTGGACCAGTGAGGCCATTTTTGTGCTGGAGCAACTAGGATTCGCTCTGGGTATTCAGTCTGCAGCCCTCACACTGGGCACCCAGGAGTCCCAGCCTCGAGACGAGTCCCTGCTATCCCCACTGCCAGGGACTCTCCTGTGCCACTCAGCTAAGTGGGCTTCACTGTCCCACATCAAAGTCACACCCAAGTCGATGGCACCTCCAAGCTCTATGACCAGATGACGGGAGAAACCTCAGGAAGCAGCTTCAGGTGAGAAGCTTCCATGTCCAGCTCCCACCTTGGAAGGGCTGCCTCCAGCGTGCTGGAGCCAATGAGTTTTTGGAGGTGCGCCCAGCTGGGGCTCCAAGCAGCTCCAACAGACGCAGGAGCTCAGCAGCTAGAGCCCCTGGGGGCCTGGGAAGCGATGGGGTGTCAGCCTGGTCGAGCACCCTGGGTCTGCCCCCAGGTGATGAGATAAGATTCGGTTGTTAGAAAGTGCTCCCAGGCTGAGCATGGGAGGACAGGGCCCACTTTCGTAGAGGAGGGGCTTTCCTACTTCTGGACACACAGTAGGGTCTTGGCACGCACTGGGTGCTCTGGGACAACTCACTGCTGAGTGAGAACGGCCCCTTGCCTTTGGAAAACCTTCAGAAGATTTCTGCACTCAGGTGGACACCAAATGCTGAAGGTGCTTCCTACGGAGAAGAAAGATCCCTGTCATTCCTGGCCACAACTGACAACCACGATGTCTCCCAGGCCCACACCTGACCCCACGGAGCCAGGCAGCTGCAGGGAGCTGGTGACAGAGCCCAATCTGGGAAGACCAATGGCATCTAATATTCAGTCTGACATCATCTGGCTGCAGTTCTCAGAGACTAAAATTAGGCAGAGGAAATTTAGGATGTTGCTTTAGATTTCCAAAGAAAACAGGGGTGAGGGCCAGAAAACGGATCATAAAAGAATTTTTGTGACTCAGTCCCAGCGAGGGAAAACAGGCATGAGCCCCGCTAATGGGAAGGAGCAAAGGAAGCTTTTCTCCTCTCACTGTAAAGGGAGCCCCGGCTCCCTGCGCTGACATGTTCCCACCAGGGGGTTCTCAGTCAAGCCCCACTTCACAGACGGACGGGAGACGCCGGGCCTGGCCCCAGGTCTGCTGGAAGCTGGCTGAGCTCTGTCTCTTCCCCTCCTGGGACAGGCGAGGGGGTCCTGAAGGGCCTGTGGCCCCATCCAGATTAAATGCTCTATCCCCATGGCCCAGTAGAGAAAGGGCTGGGCCACTCGGGTGGGCGGGAAAGTACCTTGGAATTTGCAAAGTGCCCCCTACCTCATGTGAAATGCAGCCCAGCAAGGATTAGGGGTCTCTCCTCGTTCTACCATCTCAGCTGAAAAACCTAAGACTCAGGTTTCTTGAGTGACCGCGGAAGCCTCTAAGGTTCTTGTAAGGAAGTCTGTGCCTGGGCAAGCTTCAGGAGAGAGGGCCCAAAGTTTCATCTGATTCTCAGCACAGGAGGGGGTCCATAACCCCCTAAACGTTGAGACCATTGCCTTCATTGTTCAGTTCAATTCCTCCTCTTATAGACGAGGAAACTGGGGCCCAGAGAGGTGGGATTATTTGCCCAAAGTTGCACAGTGCAAGAAGGGCAAGACTGGGTCAGGTCCCAGCCAGTTCAGTGCTTCCCCTCAGACAGGGTCCTCGTGCCTGATGGTGACAACGCCTTAGCAGGTGAAGGCTGACTGTAGATGCTGACACGCAAGCAGGTGCAAAGACAGAGAGGAGGAAATGTAAGGGTAGAAAAGTATAATGAAGCCGAGGGTAAGTCAGGGTTTAAGAAATGGAACTGGGAGAGCCTCCCCCATTGTCAGCCATCTGATAGAAATGGGTTAGGGTTAGGGTTAGGGTTGACATCGGGGTTGGGCTTGGGCTTGAAGCTTCCTAAGAGGTGAAGCAAAGAATCATCCCGTCTCTAGGCTGCTTGAGAAAACGGAGCTTTCACTTCTGGCAAAGGTTGGAGGAGTTTCTTCAGGGGCCCCCCTAAAAAGGAGGCTGAGCGAGGAGGTGGGATGTCCCCAACCCCTCCTGGCAGATCCACATCAGCACTGAAGGAACCTCTCCCAGGACTTCTGGGGCACACCCAGGCTAGGCCAGCCCTCACTTGTCACGTGGGGCCACTCTACCACCCTCACATGGCTGTGCTGGGAATTGCAGGCATGAGCTTATTAATACCCGCCCCCACCCACACACGGAGCCAGACCTGGGGTGAGCTCTATACAAATATGAGTTTTCTTTCTTGATAAGAAAGGAACAGGACAGGCCACAGTCAAGGCCTGTTGAGAAGGAGGGAGTTGGGGAGTGGGTATCAGTTACCGTGTTTTTTGGCATCTTCAAGACCACAGTATTCCTGGTTTACTGCCCAACAGAACCATAATCCTGGCAACATAGCAGAGATTTCAGGCCTGATTCTGGGATTTCATTTCCAACTTACTGGGCAGGTTCTTTTAGAGTTGCAGAATAAATAAACAGGAAGGTGAATGAGAAGACTAGCACCTTCCACCCCCAAGAGCAGCAGGTTGAAAATCCAACTCCAACACCAGGGCTGTGGGTTGAGAATTCGCTACAGTCCCTGAAGATTTCCAGCAGTTAACCTAAAGGAAAAGGGAAATGTGGTCTCTGCAAAAGACACAGAAGGAACAGCAGGAAGTCGGGGCAAGGAAGGGGTGATTCCCACCCTATGCTGGCAAAACCAACTCAGAAGTGGCTTTCCCAAGGTAATCACAACTCAGAATATGCAGCCCTGTTTGGGCTGCCACAGCCTCAGTGACAGGTTAACCCAAGCTTTCATTTCCCAAACAAGGAAATGGAGGCTCAGAGAGGGGAGGTCCTCCCCACAGCACACACTACAAAGTGGCAGAACCAGGGCGAGAACCCAGGCTTTAAAAATAAACCAGAACCATACATCTACTGCCGACTGATTTTCAACAAGGGTGACAAGACTATTCAGTGGGGAAAAAAATGGTTCTTGGGACAACTGGATATCCACATGCAAAGGAATTAGTTGAACCCCTACCTCACACCATATATAAAAATTAACGCAAAATGGATAAATGACCTGAATATAGGAGCTAAAACTATAAAACTCTTAGAAGAAAATACAAGGTTAAATCTCCATAACCTTAGATTTGGTAAGGCATTCTTAGATATGAAACCAAAAGCAGAAGCAACTGAAGAAAAAAGATCAATTGGACTTCATCAAAATTAAAAACTTTTGTATATCAAAGCACATGATCAAGAATGTGAAAAGACATCCTACAAGAAGGGAGAAAATATTTTTAAATTATATACCCAATAAGACTTCAATATCCAGGCTATACCTCATAACTCAACAACAAAAAGAGAAACAGCCCAATTTAAAAAGGAGCGAAGAACTTGAATAGACATTTCTACAAAGATATACAAATGGCCAACAAGCACATGAAAAGATACTCAATATCCCTAACCATTAGGCAAATGTAAATCAAAACCACAATGAGATGTCACCTCACACCTACTAGAATGGCTATAATTAAAAGAAAAAAAAATAGAAAATAAAAAGTGTTGGTGAGGATGTGGAGAAATTGGAACCCTTGCCGTACATTGACGGTGGGAGTGCAAAATGGTGCCATTACTGTGGAAAACAGTGTGATGAGGGCTCAAACAGTTAAACATAGAATTACTACATAACCCAGCAATTCTACTTCTACATATATACGCCCAAAGAATTGAAAATTGGTGTTCAAACAACTACATATACACACACGCTCATTGTTCATAGCAGCACTATTCACAGTAGCCAAAAGGTGAACACCCAAATGTCCATCAACAGATGAATGGATAAACACAACAAATTGTGGAATATTACTCAGCCATAAAGAGGAATTTAGTCATGATACAAGATACAACATGGATGAACCTCCAAAACATCATGCTAAGTGAAAGAAGACAGCCACAAAAGGTCATACATGGTGTGATTCCATTTATATGACACATTCAGAATAGATAAATCCATAGAGACAGAAAGTAGGTTGGTGCTTGCCAGAGGCGAGAGGATGGGGATGGAAAGAGGCCGAGTTAGGGAAAAAATGCTTAATGAGTGTAGAGTTTTACTTTGGAGTGACAGAAGGGTTTTGGAACCAGAGAGAGGCGATGGTTATACAACGTTGTGACTATGTTAAACACCACTGAATTGTTTGCTTTAAAATGGCTAATATTATGTAGTGTGAATTTTATCTCAATAAATTATTTTTAAAATAAACCAGAAAATCTATTACAAACCACAGGATATCCTTCCCTAAGCTGAATGCCCCTCACCCCTTCTTAGACCCCTGAACCAGTAAGTTTTCTCCAACTACCCCACGGAGAGCCCTCGCCAGCATCTTCCCCAAGCCAAGTAGCAAAAGGAAATGTCCAATCTAGACCTTGTGTGCTTTGCTCATGCTGCATGGGCCCTGCCTCAAGGATGATAGATGAAGTCATGCCCCAGTAGGAAAGGGTCTTGGTCTGAAATGGCGCCACTTCCTGCTTGAAATGACACCATTTCCTGTTTGAAATGGCACCACTTCCTGTTTGAAACAATTCCTTCAGTGCCAGGTGTCCCATTTCCTTCAAAAAGGCAACTACCAACCTAATTAGAGAATTCCTTCCCTGGACACTTCACCCAGGGCTCTCTTTGGGGCCAATTTATTACACTAAGCCTTTCTCACGAACTGACTGGTTTGGGTTTGCATGTAAGCTTGAGGCAGGTGTGATATTAGCATGATGAAGCTGAGGCTCAGAGAGGCTTGCGCCAGGGCCACAGAGCAGCAGGTGGCAGAGCTGGGACTTGAGTCCAGTCTTATGATCCTGGCTAATGGGATGCCCATTCCACATCCCACCCCCTGGTGTATGATCCCACAGCTCCTACAGGAATGGCCTTGACGCCAAGAGCCTTGAGCTTTGGTGAGAGGTTGACCAAGCAGAGAAGACGCAGGTGGAGGAATGGAGAGAATTCTCAGCAGAAGGCATGCGTGCAAAAGGGCAAAGGTGAGAGATGATACTAACAATAGAAAACTCCTCACATAGCATTTGCAATGCGTCGAGCTCTGTTTTAAATACTTCACAAATACGAACTCATGTGGTCTTCGCCATAACCCCTTGAGGAAGGTATTCCTAGCATCCTCATTTTACAGATGAGGAAACTGAGGACGCAGAAGTTAAGGAATTTCATAGCAGGTACAGGGGAGAGTGGGATTCTGTCTCCAAAGTCCCCATTCCTCATTACTGTGTCCCAGTGCGTTTGGAAAGCCTCAGCTTGTCATCAGTGGAAGATACGATAGGAGTAGGGCAAAGTGGTGGAATAAGTAAGGCTCGAAAGCCGTCAGGATCTTGGAAGCCACCAGGCAGTTGCAAGCAGGACGCATGGCTGCATGCACAACCCTAGGGGGCGCCATCACACTGCCCAGTCGTCACGGACTTGAATATTTATTATGACAGTTTTCCAGCAGATGGCAGTCATGTGCCTCAAGGAAGGGGCGCCTTTTCCTCGTCCGCACAAAGACACCATATGCACTAGCGGCCGTGCTGCTTGGCTTATATCCAGAAGAGGGTGGGAAGCCGCTGAAGGATCTCGAACAGGGAAGGGGATGTTTAGATTTCTGTTTTAGACAGCTTGCTCTTGGAGCGGGGAGACTGGACGTAGCTGAGGCCGTCCAGGTGATAGGTGGGTGAGATCTAAGGTAAGAAATCAGCGGGGGACGGAGGGCAGAAAAGAGGAGATGGGTTCAAGGGTCGTGTAGACAGAAGGATCCACAGGACATGCGGATCCCCTGGAACCAGGGATCCCAAGGAGAAGAGACAGGTGGGGCTTTGAGGTTTCCGGATTCAACAGCTGATAGACCAGACGGAGTGAACAAGGCGAATTAGAAGTGGTTCTGGGAAGGGGCGGGGAGTAGCTTTTATGTTTTCGTTTGTTTGCATGAGACAGGGTCTCCACTCTGTTGCTCTGTCACGCGGACTATAGCACAGTGGTGAGATCATAGCTCACTGCAACCTCAAACGCCTGGGCTCGAGAGATCCTCCTGCCTCAGCCTCCCCAGTAGCTATGACTATAGGCGTGTGCCACCACACTGGGCTAATTTTTAAAAAATTTTTTTATCTATAGAGATTGGGGTCTCGTTATGTTGCCCAGGCTGGTCTTAAACTCCTGGCCTCATGCCATCCCCTGGCCTTGGCCTTCCAAAGTGCTAGGATTACAGGCGTGAGCCACCACACCTGGCCAGGAGTCTCTCTCGGACATGTGGGGGAGCGGGGGCTGTGGACAAGACAGGGATGTTGGGAGGGTGGTTGGACACAAAGATATGAATCTGAGCACTGACTGACAAATCCGAGGTGCCAGCACCCCGGCAATCCCCGTAATGGTTCAAATCATCTTGCAGAGCTGGAGAAAGCTGAGGGGCAAGTCAGGGTGAAGCCGGGATGCTCTTCCCTCCCGCCACAGTGGGACCCTGAGTCGCTGTCCCCCTCCTACACCAAGATGTTTAAATATACTCTCTCCATGGGGGCCACAGTGGGGGCCCGCTGACTCGTGAGAAGGATACCCCAGGAACCTCTCTTGCAGTTAGGAATACCGAGGCCAGGAAAAAGGAGAAAGGGGACCCAGGGTCTCACAGCTTGGATACAGGGGCCCCAGGGCTGGCACCAAGGATCTCCAGCTTCTAGACCAGCCGTGCAGCCCACCCATGGTCTAGGAGCCCCTCTCAGCTCCCTCGAGCCAGAGCTGCTGTCCCAGGGGGAGGGCTGGGTAGGTCTGGCCCTGACCGGTTTTGTTTCTGCTAAGAGGCCCCCACCAGCTCTTTGATTAGCAGCCAAGATATGTTTCTTTCCAACTCAAAAATAAAATAAAATAAAGCATGTTACAAAGTGACTCTCTCTCCTCCAATTCATTTTAATGTGGTTTTCAGCATGGGTTTACTGTGAGCAGCCCAGTGTGCAGAAAACATGTGCTTGCAATATGCCTGCGACAGTCGGGGTTCCAGGGAGCCGCCCAGCCGCCCGCCTCGGCAACCCGGACAGGCGGGAAGGAAGTTAAAGGCATGTCTTTGAGGATCAGGTAATTGGTGACTCTCAAATACTTGTCCAAAAGGCTCTGAATGGGTGTGCTTTCACCCAGGGTCCTTTCCCTCCCGACCCAAGCCTGGCAGAGAAGGGAGAACTCAAGGGCGGTGGCATGAGGGGCATCCACCTCGGAGTGTGGCTTCTCCTGTCCCCAGAGATGGAACCAGGTGGGAGGGAAGAGCTCTCCAGCAGGCAATCGGAAGCCTCAGGGTCTAGCCAGTAATGACACTGTGTCATCTTAGGCAAGTGTCTGTCCATCTCTGGGCTGCCCAGCCTCAGTTTCCCCATCTGTAAGGGAGGCTGGCTTAGAAAACAAAAGGTCCCTTCCCTTCCATCTCCAACACCTTCTGGTTTCTCCAGGTCCCCAGGGGAGCAGGGCTGATCCCTGGCTGGATGGATCTGTGGCTTTCTTGTCATTTGTGCAGAGTCAGAGGTTTATTCAACATTACCCAGCCCACTCCAGTATGTTATGTGACTCTCAACATCGTCCCCGCTAACTTGCTCTCTAGCCTCTTCCTGTAACAAGAAATCACTGCTGCTCAGGGGCTCTGTCCTGTCCTTCTGTGGGCACCTCTGACCACGAGCAGGTTCCTCTTGAGGATATACTGTTCCTGCCTCCAGGTCACTTCTCTGTCTTTGTCAACGGGTCCCGGGTGGTCCTGCTGGTGCTCCCCAGGCAGACCTGGGCTTCCTTTCCTGCCAGGACAGCCCTTCCGATATCACAGCCCTTCCGATGTCTGGAGGTGTGGGCAAGTCTCCCCTGAATCTCCATGGCCTTGGCCGACGCCCCCCTCTGCAGCCTCCGGAGTCCAGGCCCGGCCACTGTGGTCAGGCTCACGTGCACGAGAGCTCAGCCTGCTGACCGTCCTCCTAACAGAGATGCCGGCGCTGAGTGAGAGAGGACAAAGGCAGAGGAGGGGCTGGCATTTCTGTTTCCTCCTTCTCTGTGTCACCCAAAGTCACGTGACTTGTACCTAGTGGGGCTTCATGCAGTATCGGGAGGCAGTGAGCCTGGTGGTTAGGACCTGGGTCCAATCGAATCCTCACCACTTTCCAGCTGTGTGATGGGGGGAAGGCCACTTAACTTCTCCAAGCCTCAGTTTCCTCCAATGCGAAATGGGCACAGTAGCAGTGCCCGCCTCACTGGGCAGTTCACTCAAGGCACTAGGTGCAGTGCTGGGTGAGTTGTGCTCATTGAGCGATGGCGGTCACAGCAAAGTGCCAGGGCACCATGAGACCCTGGCTCCCGCAGATTCTGCCAGGGTGGGTGCAAGCAGCCACCTCAGGCAGGACCCTCTTTCAGAAGGGAGGCTGAAGGTCATCTTTGCTTCTTCGAAAGATGACAAAACCCCATGGAGTCTGGAAGACGTCACTCCCTGCTCCCGGGGCTGCCAGCCAAGTCTTGTTCAGGCTCCGCTTGAGAGCCCCAAACCGCAGATTCTGAGCCCCAACCTCAGACCCTGCTGCTCCTTCCTGTTCACCTTCCCTTTGTCCCACTGGGCAAGCGGCCCCAGCTGACCAGAACCTTCCAGGGCCTGATTCCAAGGGAGTGCCACTTGCCATGGATGTGAGACCAGCTTCAAAGCAAATATTTGTTTGTGGATTTCCGCTGTCATCTCAGTCTCCGGGCCATTTCTGAATGGCGGGGGAAGGACAGTCACACACACTCATGCACATGCACACACACAGTGTTCACACACATTGGCACATCCCACATGGGCCTACACTCATGCACACCCAGACCTGTGGGTTCATCCACACATGTGAGCAGACACACAGGCACACACAGGCACTCACACCCAACACACACAGCTCTGCCTGGGGGTCAGAGAATCTGGGCTACCATCAGGAGCCCAGGTTCTGGGCTGGGCATGGTGACACTCTGGGAGGACCAGGTGGGAGGATCGCTTGAGGCCAGGAGTTTGAGATTAGCCTGAACAACATGGTGAGACCCCATCTCTAGAAAAAATACAAAAATTAGCCAAGCGTGGTGGCATGTGCCTATAGGCCCAGCTACTTGGGAGGCTGAGGCAGGTGAATGACTTCAGCCCAGGAGTTTGAGTTTACAGTGAGCTAAGATCTGGCCACTGCACTCCAGCCTGGACAACAGAGTGAGACCCCACATCTAAAAAAAAAAAAAAAAAATGGAAAAGCATGCAGGCTCTAGCCCTTCTTGGCTGGGGACGGCGGGCAAGTCACTGAATTCCTCTGAGCTCCTCAGCCTTGTGTGTAACGAGTACGTAAAAAATTCGTAAGAATCCTCTGGCTCCTGTCGGCCTCTCAGGGGCCTGGGGCACATCAGTGAGATGGCAGTGGGGAGATGTTTTACGAATCACAGGCCCCAGGCCACATGTGAGGCAGCAGCAGCAACCGCGTCACCCACAGTCAGGGGTGTTGGTGTCTCTGGCCTGTGGAGGAGCGAGACGAACATCCCTGAATCAAGACGAGCACGGGCGAGGTCGCAGCTCAGCCCTGGTCCCTAAGCCCCAAGTGAGAGAAGGAGGGAGCCGGAGGCAAAGAGGGGCACCGCTCGCACCGCGGGGGGCAGTGAGCCTGGGGCACGGGAGCTGGGGTCTGGGGGACTGGCCGATGCAAGGCTCTGCCCGGCTCAGGGCCGCCTGCCCAAATCCTGGGCCCGCTGAGGAGAGAAAGGGTCAGCTCAGGCCTGACACACGGTCCCCTCCCTGGAAATCACCATGATTACTGACCAGTGTCAATCAGGAGGTGGCACGCCACAGCACGAGGGGGTTCCAGCAATGGGCGCCCCTAGGGGGAGAACGGCCACCACCCACTGTCATCCCTCGGCAGTGCCACCTCACTGCCCTCAGCCCTGACCAGCACCCAAGAGGTCAGGGCTGCAAGACACACGTCCCAGCGCCTTGCCATGAGGCTTCCTTTCGGCTCCTGGTTTCAGTGGGTTCCAGGGAGGTCCTGACAGCAGCGTCAGCACCCACGGGAGCTTGTTAGAAACACAGGCGCTCAGGCCCCGCCCTGGACCTGCCCAATCCGAAGCTGCATTTAAGTAGGACCCCAGGTGACTCCTGAACATGGGGCAGTCCGAAAAGTGCTGCTTATATTTTCCTGAGCTCTGGGAAACACAACACCGCAAGCATGTGAGACAAACCCGCAGGGTGGTGACTGCTGCGCTGCCATCAGCGTCCCGCAGAGGTGAGAGGGGACCCGCAGACCTCGCACCCAAGACACAGTTCTGGGGCCCTGGGAGGAAGGCCCACCGCTGATGAGAGAAGAGATCGTTAACAAGGTGTGTAGCAGGAGGTGTGTGTAGTGTGTAGCAATGCCTGTCCTTGGCATTGCTGGGCGAGCTGGAGAAGGCTCTGGGGCAGCAGGCAGGATGGGCCTTGGGGAGCCTGGAGGAACCCGAGGAGGAGGAGGAGGGGCCACAGGCCTTGTCTATCATGGGGCACAGCCAGCAGATGGGCCCCACCTTGGGGACCCAGAGTCACTGGGCAGACACCATGCAGGGTGGCCCCAGCCCCCACAGAGGACGAGCTCCCAGCAGAGAGCCAGGCTGCCCAGGAGGGAGGCAGCGCCCGACCCTAGAAATACCCAAAAAGAATGTGGACAGCCACTTGGGGGGCATGCCGAGGGGAGGGCTGCTCGCCCAAGATCCATGAGCTGAGGCTGCTCTAGGCAGAGCCACCCACCCACGTTGGGCCGGGGAGGGGGGCTCCTGGTCAAGCCACCCTCCCAGGCTGCAGCTGCACAGCCCCTTTCATGGGTCCCCTGGGATGGCAGGACCCCAGCCCACTCCCAGCCAAGCACTGTGCTCTCCCAGCAGCTGCCAGTCCCTTGGAAGGCTCGGCTTCCAGTTTGCAGGAGTTTCTGAGTCCGCACCCTATTCATATGGAATGCCCGGTACCCTCTCAGAAGCTCAGTTTCCCCATTTAAACAAGAGGGGGGTTGGGCCAAATGACTCTGAAGGCTTTGGCAGGGATAATATATCCTTTGCATATTTTTCTAGAGAGCAGCTTTGAACTAGGTTGCAGAACCTGCACACACAGCCCACGCACACGCACGTACTACCCGCACATATAGCCCATGTACACACAGGGCCCGTGTATGCACACGGCCCCTGTGCGCACACACTCTCACACACGCCACACTCACATGCATGCCTGCACCCCGCCCACACACACTCTCTTCATGAACACGCACCACCAAGAGTCTGAGCCCCACTGTGGACAAAGCCTTGTGCTGGGCTCTGTGGGGAGGAATCCAGTGACTGTCCTGCCCCAATGGATCATGCCACCGAGTGTGGGATCCAGGCCTGGGGCAGGAAAAGCAGGCAGAGTGACAAGGGCCAAAAGGAAGGGCAGCCCCTGCGGACAGCCTGGCTCCCATCCAGACAGACCAGGGAAGGCTTCCTAGAGGAGGTGCCCAGCGAATCTGGAAGAAAGGGCAGAAGATTGTGGAGCTGAAGAGATGGGCCATCTCCCAGGGGTGTCACCTCTGAGCTCGCAGCCCTGCCGCCACCGCAGAGGGAGGGACCCCTCCAGACCCAACACGGGGGCAGTGGGAGCTGGAAAAGGCCCAGTGCCGGGTGTGGGGACATGTGCAGGCCTCCCGGTCAATGTCTCTCGTGGTCACAACCCCCTTCCCCCCAAATCCTGCAGGTGTATTCCAATTGGCAGATTCCTTAGCGATATTTGCCTGCCTCATTTAGATCAGATTCTTTTTTAATAAGAATAAAAAGAAAACACCTCCAGACAGGAAGCTCCACTCCTGGGCTCTGCAGTAAGAATCTGGTTCTAAAGAAGCTGACAGCCCTGCCCTGGGAGCCGGTGCTGTTGGACCAGTGTCGCCAGGTGGCCTGCTTACATGAGGGATATTAAGGGAGAGTATGACTTAGAGAGGAACCAAAGACTCACTAACACCCAGAAGGAGCCCCCTGGAAGTCTGAGATCCCGGGGTCTGCCGTCCAAAGACCCCTCTCCTCCCTGGAGCAGGGCTGTCTGCACAGGGCCAGGGGCAGCAGCTTCCTTGGGACTCACTGCGATCCAGGAGAGATGCCTTTAGCCCACCAGACCTGGTTCCATGCCCACTGGGCCACCTTCTATGTGGTTCCCAGCTGCTGGGCACCCAAGCCTTGGGCATGTTGGCCAAGGGAAAGGGAGACCCCCACTGGGTGCTCGTCCATGCCCCTCCTCAAACATGCTAACTCCTGATGGAGCCCAGAGACTCAGGAGCAAAGGGAATCGTTTGCAAAAATGTCCGGCTCCTTCTAGCAAGTTCAATAGCCCAGGCTGTGCTAGGGTCTCGAACGTGCCCCTGTCCCCATGGCCAGGAACATTTCCTGCAAAATCAGCCTGGGACAGAGGCAGATCTTGTCCTCATCCTTCCACTTAGATCAAGGCAGAAAACCTTGACAGGTAAACAATGATGGTTGCTAGCTGGGTAGTCTTTGGGAAGTTACACACTCTCTGGGCCTCAGTTTTGTCATCTGCAAATGGGTCTAACAATAGTTATAAAATTATATAATATATATGTTATACATGACATATTGCTATGATATATATTATTTGATATAATATGTTAATAAGGACGGCTTCATGGCTTTGTTGGGCAGACAGGGTGAGAGGACACTTGCGGAGTGCTTTACGAGTGTGTAGTTTCTGCACTAACTGTGGCTATTGTTTCTGTTATGCATCAGGGTGTTAAATTGAAAGTTTCCACTAAAGCGCTAAGCTGCCAAATACCAAAGTCAATTTAGAAATAAACCTCATGCCCCATAATATTCTGAAATTAAAAAAAAAATAGAAAGAAACATCATGGAGCAAGTTCAAAGGAGGTGACTAAGAACCTGTTAGACAACCCCCCCCCAAGATATCAAAGGGCTGAGAGGATTTCTGGAGATGCCTCTGGAAACGGTGGGGTGCGCTGTGGGATCCCAGAGCTTCCCGCCTCTCGCTGCAAACCTGGCTGGCGAGCTTCAGTGAGATGGCTCGTCAGGCCCCTGCACTCTGGTGGGAGATCCCTGCAATCACAGGACACGGGGAGCTGTTGGGTGACTCTTGGAAATCTATAAGATGAGGGTGGAACAGGGGTGAGGGATCAAAAATTACCTATTGGAGGCTCAAGCATGGTGGCTCACACCTGGAACCCCAGCACTGTGGGAGGCTGAGGCGAAAGGATCACTTGGGAGATGGAGACCAGCCTGTGTGACAAAGTGAGCCCTCATCTCTACAAAAAACACAAAAATTAGCCAGGCGTGGTGTCCACACCTGTAGTCCCAGCTATCTGGGAGGCCCAGGTGGGAGGATCATTTGAGCCCAGGAATTGGAGGCTGCAGTGAGCTATGATGATGCCACTGTACTTCAGCCTGGGTGACAGAGCGAGACCCTGTCTCTAAAAAAAAAAAAAAATTATCTATCAGTTACAATGTACACTATTTGGGTGATAGGTACACTAAAAGCCTTGACTTCATTATGCAATTCATCCATGCAACAAAAAACACTTGAACCCCCTAAATCCATTGAAATAAATGAAAATAAACAAACAAAAAAGAAATCTAGAAGACGAGCGGGTGGCTGCTTTGGTGGTGGAACCAACAGGAATTGCACTCTTTGCTTTTCTGAGCAAAGGATGTCTGGCTGCTTCCCCTGGACGAGATATGGGCCATGCACACAGCCAACTGGCCAGGGCGTCACCTTGTGTCCAACATGGACGGACAGGCCTCAGCAGAGGAGGAGTTGGGGGTGGCCTCCAAATTCCTGCAGGTTGAAAACAGCATAAGCAACTGCCAGAAGGGAGTGCCTTTGCACAGGTGACTGGGATTGGGCTGGGGGGGTGTCCCTTCAAAAAGGAAGGCAGCCTGGAGGGGAGAGCTGGACTTTCCCCGCCTCCCCCTACACGCGCTTCCACCCTGGAGAGGTCAGGAGAGGTGGCCAGAGAGGCGGGGGGTTGCGATGGCAGAGAAGGTGAGCGTGCCCCACCCAGCCCACTGCCGTAGCAGCTGCGGAAGGGGCAGGTTCAACTCTGAATCGAGGTTGGAATGTTGCTTATTACACAGAACCAGACGTTGCTGGTTAATGAATTGTAGCTTATGACCTAACCTCACTTTATTAAATAGTCATGGGGATGCCCCATTTCCACTCAAAGGTTGGGGAGGACCCCCCCCCCACACACACACCTGAATAAATGTCAAAGGGAGCATGGGAGATAATTACAAAGGTGCTGTCTGGCCACACCCATGAGTCCTGCGTTTCTCATGCCAGTTTCTAGGACACAGGCGCCTGCCCCAGGGAAGGGCATGTTAATGACTTGCTTTCGCACCCCTTTCCCCGTTTTCAGGGAGCAGCCCCCCTTCTTCCAGGGATGGCCCTTCACCCTCCTGACTGTGGAAGACTGAGCTGCTGTCCTCAGCCACCCCCACCTCCCCTGCTCAGCGGATGGGCCAGGGCGGCCACGGGCCAATCAGAATCCTTCTCTGGGAATTTTTCCTTCTCCAGCATCCGCAGGAGCCCTCTTTCTTCTGACCTCCAGTGGCGAGGCTGTGAGCTTGTGTCACCTGAGAACATGCCCTGTGCTGCAGGGAGAGACTCCTCCCTGCACACCAGAGGGAAAGACCCAGAGAAAGAGACAGAGAGAGACTGGGGTGCTGACTCCCTGGTCCCCACCCGTCAATCGTGAGCCAGCTTGAAGCCACCCCTTTGCAGCGTGGTTGTGGGATTCTGCAGCTGCTATGTCTCCTCCATGACAATCACACCAGTGCCTCGACCCTCATCAAAATGCTGTTTGGTGGAGGGCTCCTCAGCTTATACAGCTGTCCCATAAGTGCAATGTCATTTTGTCCTTCCAACAACCCTGTGAGCAAAGCATGATTATCTCCGCCCTACAGATGAGAAGGTGGGCACGCCCTCCCCAGCCGCAGACTCGGTGATCACTACTCATCAGGTCTTCCTTAGTCTCTGACCCTCAGTTTCCCCATCTGCAAAGTGGGGTGATCATCCCAACTTGCCTCCTTCTGGGCCAAGGGGAGAACATGCGTGCGGGGAGCTGGGAGTTGCGGAGCACGGCCTCACTGCCTGAGACTTAGCAAGCAGGACGCTAGGGAGACACGACAAAGCCCGTCTGTGTCAAGAACAAACTTCCAGCAACACTGGCCCAAATGGATGTGTTAAACGAACTTCCTTGAATCCGGTGGGGCCACCCCAATGGCCTCCCCAACCCCGCTCCCGCCATCCCCTTAGCAGCATAAGGCCCAACGCCACCTTTCAGGATGCCTGGTCCTGTTTTTTTTCTTTCATTCATTCACTTATTTACTCATTCCCCAAGTATTTATGGAGCAACTGTATACCGCAAAGCCCTAGAGGAATCTACATTCCAGTGGAGAGAGATTATAACTCACACAATAAGAAAACTATGTAGCACACTGGGGTGATGAGGGCCATGGGGAGGAACAGAGCAGCCTGAAGGGTAGAGCTGGGCACCTGGGGCTGGGCCACGCCATTTAGATAGGAGTGCGTTCCAGCTAGGAGCACCAGGAGATGCAAAGGCCTGAGGCAGGAGTGGCTGGCAGTGTAGAGGACTGTCCAGGGGCCAATGGGCTGAGGTGTAGGGAGCGAGGGGAGCCCTGGTAGAGTGGGCCAGAAAGGCCAGAAGTGGCCCCAGTATGGGCAGGAGCCACCCACCTACAAACAGAGCCCACACACAGGGCTCTGCTCTGAGGGGCAGACATTCCCCAGTGCATTTCTGGGGCAAACTAGAAGGGGCCTGGGGGAGGGGTCAGAAGCCCCCACTCTGTCCCCACTCAGGCTGTGACTCAGACTCCAGAAGGTTCCATTATCACCTTTGGCGTGTGTAGCTCTACACTGAGAGTCCTAATGCCCACCTCGCGATGACTGGCAGGGCTCAGGAAGAGGAGGCTGTCCCCTGTGCCCCTGTGTCCCCGCGTCAGCCAGTGGCCTGCGAGCCACAGAGCTCCGGTTGCCGCACCTCTGCCGGCCTCCCCCTCCCCGGCCGACCTTCCCGGGAAGAAGCATACCTCTGCTCCCCCAATCTGGAAAGCATTGAGGCCGAATGGCTCCATTTCAAGTGCAATTATTACCAACCCTTCAGGGAATGTGAGCTCCAAAATGAAATCTCTCTGTCAAAACTTTCATTAATGCGCCGTCTTGTGCTGGGATCGGCTTACACGCCGGCCCGGCGCGCTCGATGGAGACCAGATTCTCGGGGGTGCCGCGCGGCGGGGAGCCAGCGCCAAGCCTCCCCGGCCTTTGCAAACCCCAGGAATCCGTCTGTCTCCAGCCTGTGCTCCTCCAAGACTACAGCCTTTTTTGGGGGGGGGAAATGTCCCCTGGAATTTCACCAAAGCTGGCAACATACGAGTCTAGGAGAAAACACAGCACCGCTTGCTTCTTCCAAAGAGCCTTCTCTCAAGGAAAACCAGCATCACCAAATAACTCGGGAGCGTGCGGAGTGGCAAGTGCACCACGCACATCCGCAGCGGCGGTGTCTGGGGCAGGGTCGCCATGTCTCAGGTGGGAAATCGAGGCTTAGAGGCACCAATGCTTGCCCGAGGCCACAGGGTGGTCAGAGGCGGTGTGAGAACCCAGGGCCCCCAGTCGTTCCTCGGTGTTCACACCACGCCCTGGTGCTCTGCACACCTGGCTCTCCTCCCTCAATCACTCTAGTGTCACTTCCATGGCCCCAAGGGTAGGGGCTCCCAGGGAAGCACCAAGGAACCTAGCACAGGGGGCCGCCTTGGCTTTACTTTCCCTGCGTTGAGTAAAACTGACAGGAGGCCCCTGATTTGGACCAAGCTCCTGCACTAGGTCCCACACACCAAACCCAAATGGAGTCGCTCACGCTAAAGGTCCCCATGCCACCAAGCCCGCACTCCCTCTTTTAGTTGACCTTCTGAGAAATCAGGAGAGAGAGATCATAGCCGAATCCCCAAACCAGCCGGTTTTAGCCGGCATGATAGGGAAGCTCCCTCTGCTGTAACCTTTAGGAGGAAGCGACTGTGTTCCTTAGACTTTTCCACCTGTAAAAGCCGACCTCCCCTTCCGGCAACCTGGAACACGCATTCTATTGTTGAGTATGAGGTATGGCCTGACTCTAGAATGGCAAATAAAGGCCCATTCAGTCTTTAAACTAAATTTGCTGTAATTCTGTCTTTGATACCTGGAAGGCAAACTGGTGAAATTCCTGGACCAGAAGCCTGGGCCCCCCTCCCACCAGGGCATCCCCCCTTCTTAGAGGGAAACATCAGAGCAGGAACCCCCACTGGCCCCAAATCTTCTCCGCTCCCTGAAATCCTCCTCCTCGCACACCAGGGAAGAGTTTCTGAAATACCGGTCTGCCTCCTGCCCATTTCTCTGCTCACTAACCGTATGCGCTGCCCGCTGCCAACAGGGCCAAGTCAAGCCAGGCAGGGCAGGTGGCACCACGGCGTGCAGCCAGAGCTCCCGTCCCTCCACCCCAAGCCCCCTGCGTCCCGAGCGCAGGAGGAAACTCTCACCATTCCCTAAACCCAGCTACGTGTTGTTGGAGCCTCCGTGTCTTTGCATTTATTTGCTGTTTCCCCACCGGGACTTTTCTGATTTATTTCATCCGCCCGGTCCTTCCTCATCTTTCCAGATCTGCCTCCTCTGTGAAGCCCTCCAGGGCTCCTGGGGCGCAGGCAGCGTCTCCCGAGAGCTCACAGCCCACGCACGTCCTCCTCTCTCACGTCTAGTGTCGGGCCATGTAGAGTTTACCTATGTCCGAATCTGTCCCTTCGCTAACAGGCATAAGCTCCTTGGGGACAAGGACTGGGTCTCAGTGCCCTTAGAATCTCCAGCACTTAGCACAAGATCTGACAAAGAGACAGTGTCCGAACGATTTGGGCTACACAGCTTCATGGTTCAGGGCACGGATAGTTTTAGGTTATAGGTTCAAGTCCCAGCCCTGGCACTTACAAGCTGGGTGCGCTCAGGCAAATTTTTCAAGGCTTCGGTTTCCTCATCTACGAAATCCCACCAGTCTCTCAGGACCGTACAGATTAGCCTAGCTCCGGTGAACTTGAAGTAGGAGGAGCTACCTGCTCCCTGGGCCAGAGGTGGTGGCTCCAGACTGATCACCTTCCTCCGCCAGCAGCCACGGTGGCCACGCCCCTGCCCTGCTTCCCGGATGCTGCAGTCCCAGTTCGTAACAAACTAGATCCAGAGGAAGTGGACAGAGCATGCTTGTGAGCCATGAGTGTCCACCCCTTGGGGACAGAAGCAACCAAGGGTCTCACTCTGATGGGCCCTGAAGGCTCTGGTGCCAGTGGGTGCCTGTTCATCCCAGCCCACGTGGGAGGCCAGCAGCCCTGATGTCTCCGAGACTGCCCAGTAGGGGTGCTCCATGCTGAGTGGTGGCAAATGGTCTTGGGAAATGCAACGTCCAGTTTCCCAGGAGATGCGGGGCTGCCAGGGGCCGGGCCATGCCTCATGCTGAGTCACCTTTCTGGGTGTGTGTGAAGCCTTTGAAGGACCCCAGCCCAGAGTGGCCGGATGTGGTGGCAACAGCATCCCAGGCTGCCCACAGTGGCCGCCCATGTCCTTGTACCAAATCCCACTGCCGGAGGTGCCCAGGAAACTTGAAGAGCCAGGCAGCTTCTCTTGGGATGAAAGAGAAATCAGGTCAACGTGCTTTGGAAAGCTCCGACTACCAGAGTCCGCAGCGCCTGGTCTGCCCGGCATCCGGGCTGCGTCAGGCAGATGATGTTATAGCTCCGTGTGCTCAGTGGTTCCTCTTCCTGGGCGGCTCCCCGATAGCCTGGCATTCTCCACGGATGGTGTAATGCCTCTTTAAGACACCACTCAAGACCTTTTTTCTCTGGGCCAGAATAGTATCGGGTCAATTACTTTCTTAAACCGCAGCAGCTCCTACAGGCTGCCTTTGCCAGGAGGGTTTGGAAGCGGCAGGGAAGCCCAGGGCCGTGGTGAGCTCAGCCCCTCTGCCCGCCCAGGAGATGAATCATGGCCATTTCTGGGCCACGTGTTATGAGCACTGATTCGGAGAGAGGGTCTCGCTTTCAACCTGCAAGGCTCTGGGCAGCGTGTGGTCCCTACCAGGGCGCCAGGCAAAGCCAAGTCATGTTCACACCATTAAACAAGTGCAGCCGGGAGCCCTGAGCGGGGAGGAGCGAGGCCTGGCCCCCCGCTGTGTCCTCCTTGACTCCAGTCACTCACCCACCCACTCGCCAAACCGGCACTTGCCCCAGCAGCTGCCTGCCTGGCACACAGCAGGCTCTCCTCTCAGTGCTGGACACGCAGCCGAAACCCAGTCCTGACCCTCCAGGGGCTCTCATTCCAGAACCCAGGCTCTCGCCAGGGTCCAAGGACAGAAATGAGAGGTTGGTGAACTTGCATGGGAAATAGAATTACACTTTTACTTTCGCCAACCTTGACCTGAAATGTAGTATCGCTTCCTGTTATGAGCATAGCAACAACAACATCAAGTAGAGGTACCTGTGCCTTTGTTCCCAATAGATTCACAGAATTCACAGGACGGCTACCGCTGCTATCTTGAAATACCGTGTCCGCTCGTCACTGCTCTGTGATTCCGGAAGTCGGCAGGCCTCCTGCTGGATCTTGCTATTTGTGTGTTCGTAAAGAAGCATGGGCATCATTCTATATGCAATTTGTTGGTTTTTTTTTTTTTTAATTTCAATTAACTGTATTTCGTGGTCATTGGTAATCCCGATGGTTCACTTTATGTACTTAAAAACATCGTCCTGAGAAAGAGTCTACGGGCTTCGGCAGATAGCCAAAGTGGTCCGGGGCACCAAAAGTGAAAAG
Organism: Indri indri; assembly: GCA_004363605.1. Lineage (NCBI taxonomy): Eukaryota > Metazoa > Chordata > Mammalia > Primates > Indriidae > Indri > Indri indri. The sequence goes on along the minus strand of RJWJ010015013.1, from coordinate 11,980 downwards.
CCACTGGCTGAAGTGACAGCAGTTTTCACCCAGTGGCGAGAACTCCAAAGGATGGGCAGAGCCAGCCCTGCAGGACCCCCAGGCTTCACGCAGGAGGGGACTTGGGAGCTGAGCCTTTGCAGGCCACTAGGGCCTGCTGGGCAAACGGGGAGGGCTGAGGTGGGAGTTTTCTGGCCTAAGCTTGGATGGAGGACGGGAGAAGAGTGGCCAGTGTGACGGAGTGGTTGGGGAGGGCACAGAATGTACTTTGGCTTCAAACAGATCCCAGCTCTGGCATCTCCCGGCTGAATGTCCCCGAGCCAAGTGGTCTCTCTTCCAGCATCATATTTTTGTCCTTCATGAAAGGGGAATGACAATACCCCCCTCGCCTGAGGATTAAATTCAACAATGGACGAGGGCTGTGGTTTGTTTGCCCACCACCCCTCCTGCCTAGAGGCTGCCTGGGAAACAGTGGCAAGCCTTCGTTGTATTCCATCTGACATTTACTATTACTTTTATCTACTGTTTTTTTCTTAAGGAAAAATAAAGAAGCCTCTTCCAAGGAGATTCTGCTGTCTGGGCGAAAGGGAAGAGCAGGAAATTTTACTTCCCAGAGAGAGTTCCGTTCTCACCCTCTTAGATTCCACCCCTGCTACCCAGGGGCTTCCCTTGGGCACTCAATGTCTTGGCCTCCAGGCAAGGACCCTGTCCTCATCATTCCATCCAGGCAGGATTTTCCCAGAGCACCCCAGCCGGCCCACCCAGTGCTCTCTCACCCTGTTACACCAAAGTCCTTACACCTCAGAGGGGACAGGCAGTGCCAGGCACACCTTTGGCACAGCCACCAGCGGTGTGCTGGCAAATGTTTAACAACCAGCTCTCTGTGGTGTTCGCTGGTTCCCACGGTGTAAATACACCCAGCAGGGCCGATTTCAAGCTACCAACAGGACATCACTGCACACAGAGTTGGGAGGTGATATACAAAGTCACCTCTCCTGATCTATAATAGTAGGTGGCTCCAGCACACAGCTGACAATGCCCTGCAGGGAATAGCATGCACACCCATTTACAGGTGAGGAAACTGAGGCTCAGAGGGGTGAAGGCCATATACCTGGAGACTCTAAATCTATGCTCTCTGCTTTACATGGGCTGCCCATAAAAGTGCGCTATTTTCAGAATAGTGCTGAAGAGTTGGTCAGAAGGACGGATGGCCTGGGAAGGACTTGGGGGTGGGGGGAGCATGGTTGCTGGGAGCCTCCAGCCGGCGGGGGGGCAGGGGGCGGGGAGCTCCGCCACCCACAGATCCCTGGAAGGGGCTTGTTTTCAGGAGAGGCCCAAGGTGACCTGCCTGCTCAGAGACAGCTGCGGGAGGAAACTGAGCCTGTAATTCCCCCCAGTGACAAATGCATTTTTCCAACCAAATGAACAGCCACCCGGCGGGCAGTATTTACATTTCTCCTGCAAATGCTTTTTATTGTTTTGTTTTTTTTCTTTAACGATTCTCTTTCTTCTGAACCAAATAAAAGACTCTTTGTTTGAGCAGTTCCAGGCACCCTGGAATGTCATTTGTTCCACTGGGGACCACTTGATCCTCCTCCCATGTCAGTGGTAAGGACAGAGCTGGAGGCCTGGGCCCCTTAGTCGCTGCTCCCTGGCCGTGGCATGACCTTGGACTGGCCATTTCACCGTCTGGAGTGAATTCGCCTCCAAATGGGAGGCAGCACCTACCTGTATGCACACCTCACAGGGATGTCCCCAGGGTCAGTGACAGTGGACATGTGGAGCTCAGGGTGGCCACAGACACGCGGGACACGCTCAGTGCTGCCCACCCAAGCCCAGCCGCAGGGCCTCTGCGGTAACACGAGCAAGTCGGCAAGATGCTCTGAGGGTCCCTTCCAGCTCTGGCTGGTGGATCATATAATCACTGTCACCTGGCTCCTGACTCCCTCCTCTGCCACCTCGGAGCAGTGCCCAGCTCCCAGGTCCCAGTGGGGAGTAGGAGGAAGGCATAGAGCTGTCCCGCCCTGCCATGCAGCTGTCTGTTCTGACTTTACGTGGAAGTGTGCCTTTGGCTGAGGAATTTCAGGGGTTAAACCACAGCTCCTCCAACGCCGCAGACTAAAATCCTGTTGTTAAAGGACTGACTCTTGCAAGAAGAAAAATCACGGCTCTCATACAAATATAAAACGAACATATGTCAAAGATTTGATTTAATGCATTAATCAGAGGGAACAAACCAGTGAGATGCCACAAGCAGTTCAAAGGCAAATGCACAGAACCGCAGGAACACGTAGGCAAACACAGAATGCTGAAATGAATTTACAAATAGATGCAAAACAGGCCCGTCCCCAGGGCAATAACCAATTGCATTCCACTGGACACAATGAACTCACATTAATGTGGACAAGTGTTATTATTTGTTTTGCACAACTTTACAAGGGTTGTAAACTAGCTCAAAGACAATAAAAGCTGGAGATATCCCAGAAGGGTGCGCTAGACAGGGCACGCACAGGAAACTTTTTTTTTCCGTTAAAAGTCTGCAATTTAATTGGGATGGTGAAAAAGTTACGGACATGGATGGTGGCGATGGTTGCACAACAATGTGAATGTACCTAATACCACTGACTTGTACACTTAAAATAAGTTAAAATGTATAACTTTTTATACATTTTAAAAATGGTAAATTTTATCTTATATACATTTTACCACAATTTTTTTTAAAGCCCGCAATGTAAAAGACAGCGCAATACCCCCAACAGTGGCACAGGCGGTTTACCTCACGATCTAGAAGATCAGTGCTCTGACCTGGCCCCAGAGCTGGTCTTTTCTGCCCAGAACCACTCCAGCCCCAGCCACAGGGGTGGCTCAAGGGCTGGAGGCCCTGGGGACACAGTGGTGGCTGGAGTGGCCGAGGGCTTCAGACGTGCAAGGGAGCACAGCAACTCGCAGGAGGGCAGAGAGGCCTGGACTGTGCCCTCCACAGCCCTGATGACATACCCCAGCAGTGCGGCTGGTCCTGAGTCCCTCCCTCGAGAGGGACGGGGCCCCTCAAGTGTGCCCCAGAAGGTGCTAGGATGGCAGATCACCATGTCATAGGAGAAAAGGTCGAAGGATCCGGAGGAAAGCTCCCAGGGGCCATGTCAGCCCTCAGCCTGGGAGACCTGGCAGCAGGCAGGGGGCACAGGCTGGCTGGGAGCCTCCAGGGCCAAGGCGGGGTGAGGGGGTGCAGGCTGCAGCCCAGCCTGCCTGAGGAGTCCTCAGAGAGGGAAGGGGGCTGCCTAACCCGAGGCAGGGAGCTCCCCGAACAGCAGTAAGTGGCCGCAGCTAGATGGACACAGGAGGTTGGAGGCCACCCAGGAGCTCACGCCTCCTCCCCAGCCTTTCTGATCCCAACTCAGGGGGCCCCTGAGATCTGCCAGGCCTGTGGGCTTAAAGGCCTGAGGTGTGTGTACCAGGCTTGTGGTCGGGGGCTCAGGACACGGAAGAGACCATGTGTGTTCTCCATCTCCAGGGCCAGACGAGAGAGAGCTTCCAGGGACACATGCTCCTCTCCGCTTGGGCACCTTCTCCCGTGCACACGAAGGTACAGTATAGGCCCGCGACAGCCCTGGCGTGTGATATTATGACAGTCACTACTTACTCACCTGTTCAACAAACAGAGAGGGGACCCGCCTGGCTGGGGGCAAGCTGGGCAATGCACGGGACGCCACCCCACCACCAGGAACAAAACTTGCACAAATATACGACACTCGTACGTATTTCTAAGGCTCAGAGATGACTCTGGGCAGAGAGCCGCAGCCTCAGCGAGGGGAAGTGACCGTCCCGGGGCCGCACCGTGAGCAAGGGGCGAAGCTTGGCTCCCAGGGCCGTCCCTTGGTCGCGCCACCTTGCCATGACGCCCAGAGTCAGGGCTCCCCTCCCCAGGGCCTCTCGCACTGGTGTCCGGTGCCTGCGGCCAGCCCCCAAGGCCTTCCCCGTTCCTGGGTTTTTAGAACATCTGTGCCCCTTCCTCCCGCCCTGCATCCTCCCAGCTTCCTTTGTCTGTCCCCAGCACCCTCTGGCCTCTCCTCCCACGCCTGCCTGGAATTCCCTTAATGGGGAGCTGTCGCCCGGCTGCCTTCCTCCCCCACCAGCCCAGGGACTGTGCCGGTTCCCGGTGCCTGTCTGATGGCCATGGGAGATTTACCCAAAGGCTTCAGAATTAATAGGCAGCGTCTGATTCCAAACTAGCATAAATTACATCCTGGACTGCATTACGACGTTCTGATCTGCTAGGAAGGAGGAAACGTGGTCTGTAGCAAAATAAAAGACATCCTGGAACCCATTATGGACTCCAATAGAAGACAAAGGCAGCAAAAAAGGACATTATGGGATCGACGTGCCTAATAAACGACGTGTTGGCATCTCCCTTCCACCGGGATGTGGATTAACAACAGATGTACTACACTAATGTCGATTTGTATGCTAATCTAAAACAACTGCGTGGCCTTTGCAGACAGGAATTCTATAAACGCAGCCCCGGTCCCGTTCCCCGCAGCTGCTGGTGGCAGGGGCAGGGGCGGCTGTAGGGGTTGTCTCCGGCCCTCCCCCGCAGAGCTGCCTGTGGGGGACCCCCAGTCTCCTCAATATCTCCGCTGAGGTTGGCCTCTAAGCCCGGCACAGGGCTCCCCAAGGGGTAGGACACAGACAGCCTCAGGCTCTGGAGGGGACACAGGACTGAGAATTCAGTTTGGTTCCTGTGAAACTGATAATCTCTGACCATTCCCTTCCCAAAGTTCAACTGTGCCCAGCGGGTGAAGACGGGTCCCAGAACCCCAGAGAATCTCAGACCAACTGGGATCACTTTGGCCCCCGTACGACCATCTGAGCTGAGGGTCAGAGGCTGAGAGAGAGGACGTGATTGTCTCAAAGTCACACGGCTGCAGTGGCCAGGCCTGGACCACCCCCCCCCCCCAAGGCCTCCTCCATCCACTGCGCCCACGCTGCCCTCCCCACAGGCAGGGCCCTCCCAGCCCCGGCACCTACAGGTTTGCCAGAACAGTCCATCTCTCCCACCAAAGAGCCTTTCCTGAGGCTGCTTCAGGGCCAGGTGCTGTTCAGGACACTGGGGACAGAGTTGAATCTGATGGAGGTCCCAGCACCCTGCCCAAAGCATCCAGGTAAACAAAGGCAGCCATAGGTCAGGGGGCGTGAGAGCTGTGACAGAGGCTGGGACAAGCTAGTGAGGGGCACAGAGAAGGAGGTGACTGTGAGGACCACACCCTTTCTGGTCCATCAGCACCCAAACATGTGTCCCAGGGGAGGATCGGTGGTCCCTGCAGCACCATAGACTATAGCACGAAGGACCCAGACTCACACTATTGCAAAGCATTAATGCCCGACCTCGGAACGTCTCCAAAGATGCGTGTGTCTGCCCAATGTGACAATCCTCTGCCACTGTGCTATAAGCATCTCACCCAGGTGAGCTGCTCCGGCACCTCGCTGCTCTCAGGGCTCAGACAGGAGGACAGCATCATCTCTCAGCACTGCCATGTCCAGAGTGACCTCTGAATTTCTCTCTCCTCCCTCCGTGTCTGCTTTCTCCTCTCTTTCTGGCTCTTTCTTTCCCCCGGTAGAAAAACACGATGTGGAATGAGAGGTAGAATACAAAATCTGGCATAGCTACTACTTTGGGGTGGCACCTTGCAGAAGTTCCTAACATCTCTGAGCCACGGTTTCCTCATCGGCAAAGCTACCCTGCAGCATTGCTGAGATAGAAAGAGAATGCGAAAAATATAGCCAAGCACAGTGTGGACACTTGGAAGGTATTGATGAAAGTTAATTTCTTCCTGTTCTGTCTGTAACAGAGACAGATGTAGCCACCAAACACCCCATTTCCTTCCCTACACTTCCTTGACTCCTTAGAGTTGACCAGGGTCACACAACTGGTTTGGACCAGTGAATTATAAGATGCTGGGGCAGTGAAAAGTCCACATGCAACGTCCCAGGCATCCCACAGCTGCAAGATGGCACAACTTCTGTCACCCGGAGCCCCAAGGAAGCCTGTGATGCTAATCCCCCACTGGCCACACTGGACACGTAGCATGAGCAGGAAGGGAACTTCTGTTAGGTTAACTTACTAAAATCCTGGGGCTGTTTGTTACCAAAGTGTGACCTAGTCCTTCCTGACAATTACAAAGTCCTACATCATGGGGTTATTATAGGGTTGATATGAGATGATATATATAAAGGTAACTAGCATAATTTGGGAATCCTAATTTTTATTTCATTGCTTTTTTGCTACCTCCTTCTCAGAATAAATTTGGCACAATTAAAGATCACAACTTACATTCGGAGCAAATTAGTTATTTTATTTTCAAAGGCCTCCAGCCAAGCTACATAAAAATATCAATAAAAAGAAAAAAAGTACATATGATATCAGTGTAATAATAATCATTATTGTTAGCATGTATTGAGCACTTTCCACATGGCTAGATTGTTTACTTAAATCCTTACCTAATCCTGATAACTCTTTGTAGAAGGAACATTATTCCCACTTTATAAATGAAGAAATTGAGGCTCAAGGAGGTTAAGTAGATACCTCTGGTTCTGATGGTATGGTGGGTAAGATAATCAGAAAACCTTCCTGCTACAAACACT
>RJWJ010015012.1:0-36973 GCA_004363605.1 Indri indri | reverse complement strand
ATGAGTAACTCCATAGCAACTGACCCTGGAACCTTAGGATGTGGAGGGGCCCGACTGAGCAGCACCTAATCGAGAATCAGCAGCTCCGTCTGCAGCATCTGCCCCTGACACTTTCAATTTGAGATTCATCTTGGAAATCAGTTTGTGCCCATGATGTCTTGATACAAAGGGCATACCTCTCCCACATGACTGTAACTTCCTCCAGGGTCTACCCAAGAGGATCTCACATACACCTCGAGGCTTGTGTTTCAAATCAATTCCTCCATGTTTATTGAAGCAGCCATCTTCTTGTGATAGGATAATAGACATGCAGACAGAAAATTCATACTATAAAAACAGAAAATGAGGACACTGGCCAGGCACAGTGGCTCACGCCTGTAATCCCGGCACTTTAGAAGGCCAAGGCAGGAAGATCGCTTGAGCCCAGGAGTTCGAGACCAACCTGGGCAACATAGTAAGACCCTGTCTCTACAAAAAAATTTTTTTAAAAATTAGCCAGGCACGGTAGCATGCACCTGTAGTTCTAGCTACTCGGGAGGCTGAGGCAGGAAGACCTCTTCACAGCCCAGGAGTTTGGGATTGCAGTAAGCCATGATCACACTACTGCACTCCAGCTAGGGTGACAGAGCGAGACCCTGTCTCGAAAAAGAAAATGAGGACACAGATGCCAAGAAGTTAAATAATTTGCCCAAACCCACAAAAATCCTAATTGGCAGAGCTGGCGTGTGAACCCAGGACTGCATGACTCTAAAGCCCAAGTGTGTGTGCCACCAGGCCATAGAGCAACAACCATAAGCCATGAGGCTGGAAGCCAAGGTAGCCCTGCCCAGGCAGAGGGGTGAGGTTCAAGGGTGGGGCTTCAGTCCCTACGGGCAGAAATAAGAAAGAATGTGCCAGGGCCAGTGGCTCAGAGGCCAGTGGAGAGTGAGGCAGATTGTCACAGCAGTATTCCACAGTGGGAATCAAAGCAGAATTTAAATTCTGAAACAGGTCTCAGGCATGCTCCCAGGCCTGGGGCTGAGCAGAGAGTTCCCAGCAGATATGAACTGTGGCTCAGGGAGCTATGCAGGAGCCCATGTTCAGTACAGACCCACCATGGGTCAGACACTCACTCAAGTCTAAATGCCACTGGTTGGGGCAAGGAGGGGATGATAGCAGCTGGGGCAGGGCACCACCAGTAACTCACCTCGGGCCACTACAGCTCTGGGAAATCGGCATAGGCGAGCTGGGGAAGGGAAAGCTATTGCTCCATCTACAAGAAACAACAAGGGACTACAACAGGTCCATCAGAGCTAGGAGCTTCGTTATATTAATACATTTAAAGAAAAATGTTATGAGGCTCACCTGCAAACTCCCCTCGTGGGCAGGAAAACTTTTCCCTATTTTCTGTCTTTAATCACATTCAAACTCAAAGAAAGCTCCACCTTGGTTGACAATCCTGTTCTCCAAGTCCCTCTCAAATCCCCCGCAATCTGGTTTTTGTCTTGAACTCTTGAAAGAAGCTACCCTTAGAAAAGGTTCCAGATTCATGCGGCCAAGTCTTGCCCCATCTGGTATAAAACCACCCCACCTCCCCACCCATTGCCTCTTCCTGTACTTTATTTCTTACAGATGAGCCTTCCTATTTACCCTGACTTTTCCCTTATTAAAAAACCCTCATCATGTCTGGGTTAAACTACATACTGTAATGGTCTCACCAGGTTCCCTTCGGAAACTCTGCTCCTCTGTAGGCAATTATAAATGATTTCATTAAGCTCATATTCATGTGCTGATTAGCTCCAAACTCATTACCAAATTCTCAATTCCTTACAAGGGAAATGTCCCATTTGGGGAACTACCTCATTCCCTATCCACAGTAGGTTAAACCTGCTCATTTCTCAGTGCTCATTCTCTCCTGACTTGTTTCTGTGCCTCCACAGTAGAGGCTGTCTCTATCTGACGCAGGAAAACACATTATAACATATTTTTGTCCCGTCCTTGAAATACACACACGCCAGCCGCCATTTGCTCTAGCAAGCCTTCCCCATTCGGCATATAGCTACATTCCCAGGCCCATTTCTGCATCCTATTGTCTATTTACCGAAATTCCAATATCTGCCTTCTCATGTATTAAAAACGAAAACATCAGTACAGATAAACAAGAAAATGTTTACAAGTGGTTATCTCTGGGGAGGAAATGGAGAAAGGGAAGGAAGCTTTTACTTCTCATTTTATATATCTCTGTGCCATTTGAAAATTTTAAACATGAAGGCACCACACTTATTTTTCACTAAGTAAATACTTTCATGAAAAAACCAGTTAACTAGTATAAAAAGATGTATGTACAGAGATAGTCATCATAATGTTCGCATGGCTGGGGAAAAACAAGCAGGGGTAGAAAAGAACAGGTAGACACTGGAAACACTCAAATCAATAAATAGGGCTCTAGTGCAATAAATCAGAGCACATCTATAAACAGAATACTGCGGAGCTACTAAAAACACTATACTGTCATTGAAAACATTACAATATATTAAAAGCAGGTTATGAAACAACTTGCACAACACCTTCACAGTGGGCTTATAGGACAAATTAGTCTCTCTGCTTTAAGTTTATGTACTTAGCTGTTTATCTAAAAATGTTACCATCCAGGTGTTCAACCTCTTTGTGTAAAGCCTGATTTGTTCTCAATCTGTGCTTAGAATAAGCCCCCGAACCAGGCTAGCAGAGAAGGGGTTCCTATAAGGAGGAAAGGCTGCACAGATGAACTCAAAGACCCTTCATACTGCCCAATCTTGTGGGGAAGAACATGAAGGGGGTTATCTCGATGAGTCATCAGATCCAAAAGATGTGAATGATCTCAAAGAAAGCTGATGTTTTAAAGTTTCCTACATAAGCTTTCCTTCACTCTGCCCTCTAGGATCAGTCCGTGTGACACAAAGCAGGGCAACAGGCCCAGAGCAAAGTGCACAGCTTCCTCCCGCCTAATCTCAGGCTTTCATGTTACAAAGAAGGTCTTCCCCTCACCCCCATTCCATCTAGCTGTCTGCCGCAGGGCATTTTGACGACCAGTAGGATAATCCTGAGTGGGCAAAAAGGTAAAACTCAAATATCTCCAATTCCCTGTTTTTAAAAAAGTCTCCTGGGAAGGCTGAAATTAAGAGGTTTAGGTAGTATCTGTATTTTGTATTTCTCTATCCCACTTAATGACGTGAGAAAATACGCCTACATGGGGTGGATTCAAAGCAGGAAATATACTCAGTTTTTATAGTTAAGATAAAGTTTTTGTCGCTATTGTTCTAAAAGTTACATGGGGGTAGAATATGACCCAACAGTTCTACAAAACAGAGAAGAAAACGAAGAAACCTTTTTAACTGCGCTTTCAAAAAACCTTCCCTGCATATGTCAAATCCAAAATAAAAATAAAACCAGTACAGAGGATATTTAATAACATATAACCCTGTATCCAAATTTTTAATCATTCTATAACAAAAATATTGATGACACACAAATAAAAAAGGAAATAAGTATATTAGCAGTATCCAACTGTGCCTTTATTCCAAATTTTATTCTTAAGTTTATTATATTCCGTTTTCAAACAGTTAAAAAATGAAGAAAAAATAAGAATTGCAGAAAAGAAATTAAGTTTTAGCTTTTATTAAGTTATTCTTTACTTACCAAATTTTGATACAAAATAGCCACTAGGTATTTAATTTACCTAATATCTTCCAAATTCAGTTTACCATGCTAAATCAGAAATGTGTCACGTGACTAATAAACCTACCATTTGTTTCACTCTTTATATTGTTTAATAATTCATAGGAAAAATCTAAGAAGCCCATTAATAAATAATAAATGAAAGTAAAATATCGGATTTCATCCTAGTGAGTCATATCAAAAGACAAGAATGAGACTGGGAAAAATCTGAAAAACACATCCAAAGAAGAAAGCAGAGAAATATTAAATATGTTTTTGAGAACCCTATCAAAATGAGTAAGTCTTTTCTTTAATTCACTGCATAGAAGTTTTAATAAACATAAAAAAATTGTTTTCAAGTCAGACTAGGACCAAAATAATACATTTCAATATCATCTTAGTGAAGTCCACTTGGTGGAAATCACTGTTAACAATTTGGAGGTGAAGGAACAGAGGTCAAGAGGTTAGGTAGGGTAGAACGTTCCTAACCTGCTAGTCTGGGAGTTAGCCCCAGCCTGAGTGCACCCTCAGAGAGGCCCATCCCTGGAGATACAGGTCCAGTGAACTTTCACAAGTTCTTGAGATGATTCTGATGTGTATCAAAGCGCAAGAACCCCTAATTTTCCCTGCTGTCTCTCAACCAAGTCATCTCTAGGTGTTTATGTTGTTTCCATGTTTATAATATAAAGAAAATCATTTGTATGCTTTGAAAATATTAATAGTTCAGTGTCTTTAAAGGCAACAACCCAAAATTAGCGTAAATTAGATTAGAAAACTACATGGAGGAGAGGTGAGTTTTCCCCTTTGACTTCTCCCAGAACAAAATCTAACGAAGGCTACCCTTGCAGTGTACAAATCTGAAAGGGATGAGCTGGAATTAGAAATGGCTTCAAGGGCCAAAGATCTCCAAGGGGCACTATCATGCAATGAATCATTGCACACCCAAACCCAGCGGAGGGCCCTCTTTCTTAAAACAAAAACAAAATATGAACAGACAGTTCATCTGTGACTGCTTTGTTAAGTAATCCTCCTATGGTATTTAATCTGCCGATGTTTGAACAGATAATAAATGTTGTGGCTATCAAAACTAAGGAAGTAAATCGAATACAGCTGCTGGCAATAAGACAGAACCAAGTGACAATCACAATGAACTCTGCACCATGAACTCTAGCCTGCTGCCTGCTGCTGGCACAGACAATTTGGCCCTTGGAATTTACCATCTCCGACATACATTCACTGTTAAAGAAACAGCCTGTTAAGCTGTTATCTTCCCTCAGTGTCAGAAATACTTGTTTAATTCTCTATTCCTTTCAAATTCAAATACTGGGTCACAAACATTTTGCATCCACTTAACTGAGTAGCACAAAAACATTATGCTCTCTTCCAGAAAAGAGATTTAAGATGTCTCTCAAACTCTATCATGAAAAATGTTTCATTTCTTTATCACTTTGATTTATCATGTGATCCTGAAAAGTCCAGTGTCATCCTTTGCTTGCATTTGATACCAAGAAATGGTCATACCATCACGGAGACAGGGTTTGGCTGGGTTTCACTGAAAGAGGTACTGTAACTAGATTTCCACGCTCTCTAGAATATTTCGTCTTTTTTCTTCCTAATTTGTTCAGCTCGACCACGTGCCAAATGGTGTTTAGAGAATTCCGGTTAAGGGAAAGTCATTTTCCTTTCACACAGCAATGTCAAAGCAAAGAAAGGCGTACTAATATATTGCCAACCTAGCCACAGTGCCACCATAGTAGGGTTTAGGAAACAGAAAGACAGAGCACTATAATTTTTAGACTTGTGTTTCAGAAGCATCTTGAAGCTTGATCCGACAAGACAATAATACCAAGAGTGGAACTAAACAGCGCCATTGAGCATAGCAGCTGTGTGACCTCCCCCATGCCTCAGAAATTCCTGGCCAGATTAATACCAAACCCTAATTAGATCAGCACTCCAAAAAGCCTGCCATATTTCAAAGAACATTAGAGTTCAAAGGACAAAAAATTAGGATCCCAGAGCTGCAAAAGGCCTTCAAGGTCCTCTACCTTAAACTCTTCATTTATTACAGATATACAAACTAAGGCACAGAGGTATTAAGAGACCAGATTAAATCCACAGAGCTAGCCTGGCAACAGGGTCTCTTGAATCTTGCCACAGTGCTATTAAGCTAACAAAATGTCACCAGTCATTCCTGTGTTAACCACCAACACAATAACAAAACCCTTCTGAGGAAGGCAATAACAGTGTCCAAAGAAAATTCCCTATTAGCACTCTGGGTAACATGCTCAATTTTCATTAAATTTGTTCCGGACTATTGCATGATTTCTGTTAAATCAGTTCTCTCCTACATAACCACTGAATAAGAAGTGGCCAGATAATAAGCCTGAAATAGTTTAAGTTGCAGGCATGACACACTTTATTTACATCAGAGAAGCTGAGAACGTTCTAATTCTGCAGCAGTTGCTCCGAGATAAGTGGGAGTGGGGAGGCTTTCTAGAATCTTTACTCCTTAGTGAAATCATGAAAGAAAAATAGGAAAGTTACGTAACTGCATTTAAGCACTTCTTATATATAATGCTATATTTTGTTTCTACTCATATACAAAACAAATTTGAGCAATAGTAACATTAAGTTCTATTGATGCAAAATTGGGTACACCAAGAATTTTGCTCAATAATTCTCAAAAAACTTACATTAATCCATTAAAAGTCTGACTAGTACAAATATGAAAAGATTAAAATAGGTATTTCATTTGCCTACTTCAAATCACTTAGATTAATTTTATGGATTAATATAAACTTTTTTAAGCTATTATAAACCTTTAGTTTTACAGGAACATGAAATCTAAACCTTTAGATTTACAAGACTTAAAAGAAGTGCTCTGTAGTAATAACTCTACCTCAATATTCAGTAGACTTTTTGTTTTAGTTTGTCCAAAATTATCATCACATGCTGTTTGACACAATGACGACAGGAATCACTTGTTTCCATTCAAGACATGATGCTTCCCTTCCCATAGTGATTCCTGCCATGGAGATTTCTCAGCTATCTTTGTGGGTCCACAAATAGGGCACATCCATGATAAATAAAATCTTTCATGTGAAATTTTTTTTGATTTCTTAAGGTATTTTTTAAACAGATGTCTTTTTTCATTGTTAAATAGTAAAAGCAATAATATCTGTATTGAGCATGTTTTATGTACCAGGCCTTGTTCTAAAGTGTTTTATATATGTTAACTAATTTAACCCTCCTAACAACCTTATAGTTAGGTAATATTACTGTTTTAAATAGAAATTCACTATCATTTCCATCTTAAGCTTACTAGACCCTGAAATTGAAGCAAAATGTATAGTCCCCAAACAGAGAGAATCTGAAGGTAACCACTAGAAAAACAATTCTTGATTCCTTGTACAAATGTACATCCCTAGCCATCTTGCTATGACCCTGTCATGATCCTATTACACACTACAAATGCCCAGTTTCCTTTCTCATGTTCTTGGAATGCAGGAAGAGCTGAGAAAAATGGTTTCAAACTCCAGAAGATTAATGTTTTCCTTTTAGTACAAGAATCTCTTACTTTCAAAGTTGTACATCCTATGAGAGGATCAATTCCAGGGCAGACATTATAACCCTTTTGGATTAGCACTGCCAGTTACTGAGTCTCTTCTCAGCATTCCAAATTCTAGTTCACAGCCTCCCTTGATGAAGAGTACAGAGCCCCAAAAGGGTGAGGAGGGAAAATACCCTCTCACCCAACTCTCGGCCAAAGGAAGAGAACCTTGGTAAACTAACAGTAGGGGCGCGGAGCTGCACATGCAGTATGTACTCAGTTGTACTCAATGAAGAATGAGAGCCCTTCCTGTGAACTGCTGGGCCCCAGGACTGTTTCTTTCCTTAAAGGCAACAGGTGAGAGAGTTCTGTAACACCTGCATTGCAATACAGAAATTCAATGAAATAGGAGAATGACACAAAAGGTCACACTCGGGAGGTATCATTTATTTTGGGTTTTGAAATAGGAATGTGACCAAGTGACCTCCATGGACAAGCGAAGGGAATAACATGAGTATCACTGATACCATGTAAGATAACATTCTGGAGCAGTACTTATAACAAGGATGACAGCTAATATAGTAGCCTCATTTGAGAGTATAGCTGGAGACAGAGTGATAGAAATACATGTTGGCAGTATAAAAACAAAATAATAACCACAACGGTTACAGCCCTTGTCCCCGTCCCTGGAGGCATTCATCACCTAACTATCTGCACTACGCACAGGGCAGAATCACTTTTGCACAGGAAGCAAACGATAAGAAGTGAAAGCTCCCCACAGCAGGGGTAGAACAAGGGGAATCCGCTTGTTCTTTTCCAACTAGGTCAGATTCACAGAGGCGATGGGATTTCATGAGTAAGTTGAGTGAAAGAAAGGTCAGATACCTGCAAGCTGAAGAGGAAAGGAAGGAGGAGGCTGCAGGCACCAGGAGCCCATCTTATTTAATATGGTGTTAGGCTGGCCTCCAGCATCGCGGGATGAAGAAGGAACAGTGTGGTCCTGCACCTGCTAGAGGGAGGGGCCTGGGGGAGCTCAGTGGCCAAGTCCAATCAGGAGGAGAGAGGGAAGGGTACGTTTAGCCATGTGCTTGTCGCCACCAAAATGTCTCTGCTGGCCATGCTGCTTGTGTGGTATGTCCATCTTGTGGCAATTTATGTAGTACGGCAACTTGAAAGAAAGCCACATTTTAAACAGCGGGCATTTTCTTACAAGATCAAATACTATGCTATTTGTCTATGGTTACCTTCACAAATGTGTTTCTTAAAAGATAAATTCTGCCTTTATAAAGGGAATGTGGACAAATTACTTAACATTTCTGAGCATCAGTTTCCTCACCTGTAAAACAGGAATAGTAGAAAAGCAATTAAAGGATAAATTTGTTGGGAGGATTAAAAGGATAAATACTAGAAAAGCCAGGAAGAATCTGAACAGACAGGGCTTGCTGGGTTTAGGTTATGTGCTTTTTGTCCAATCACATTTCTACACCATTGTCAATCATGTTTATGTAATGAAGCCTCCATAAAAATCCAAAAGGACAGGGTTCAGAGAGCTTCTGGAGATGTGAACACATGGAGGTGGACAGGAAGGTGAACAAGAACTCATCCACGTGCTGGAAGGGTCGCATACCTTGAAGACAGACGCTCCTACACTCAGGACCTTTCCAGACCATGCCCTATATATCTCTTCATCTGGCTGTTTATTTGAATCCTTTAAAATATCCTTTGTAATAAACTGATACATGTATATTTTTTAAAAAGCACAAATACTGTATTTAGCTTGGTGTCTGGAATGCAATAAATTGTCAGCAAATGCTGGCTGTTGCTTTTTGTTTTGCATTATTTCTCAAAATCCCTTCAAGGACCAGAACTTAAAACTCAATGTATTGATCTACCTTTTCCATGATCAGTTTATGGGCTGTTTCCATCATATCCTACTGCCAATACAAAGAGACTAAAGATTAGTTTTCACAACTGACCAAAATAAAACATAACTAGAAAAGTACATCTATAGCCTCAAGCCATAAAACATACTGCTAAAATAACAATAAATGACTTTCAGATTGCAAAATATTGTGGAGTACTTTGGCCTATTCACTAATGTGAAAAATGTAGGACTTCCCTTGGAAGTTATGGAACTGACAAAATGTAAGAATGATTATATGTAAGACTGATAAATATTTTTTAAGGAAATAACTCAAAATATTTTTTAAGGAAATAACTCAGGGTAAATTATTTACTAAGGTTAGGAATATTTTTTTTAACTGCACCATCACTTCTTGGCCAAGATGTGTGTTGCTAAGGTCCTCTAAGGTCAGTCACAATCTAACGCCATTAACAACTAGGCAGGGGAGGCAAAGGCAAGAAGCCATGGGTACAGTGCAGGGCAACAGGGAGTAGTAGAGACTGTGGCCAATCGAATGCAGCAGGGAGGAGAGGAGACCACTAGAGCTACACAAAACAAAATGCACCCACAGACTGATTTCAACCCCAAAAGTAGCAGTTTGCAACCCCTCACAAACTCCTCAGTTCTTCGATGATTTCCCCCTTTACCCAACACAGAGGTACTCCAAACTGGTCTTATACTGAGTACTAAGACAGTTCACTGAAAAGAGAGATAAAGAAAGAAATCAGCACTTTATTGTGCATGTAATGTGAGCCTCGATATCACTGTTTTTCAAAGGGGTGGTATATTTTCCAAGGTGTGGTCTATAAACACCTACATCACCATCACATAGGGAGAGGATCCCAGAGAGTTTAATATTTAGTAAGCTTTCCAAGTGATTCTTCATACACTAAAGAGAACCTTTTTCTCCCTATAATAATTAAGTTACTTCATAAAATTTTTCTTTTCTATTCACATTGTTCTGTCATTCCAAAGTCCCTTGCTTCATTTAAGTTTCCCAACTTTCAGTCTATGATAAAACATTTGCTTTTCTTCTGGTATATTCTAATCCAAAGAATCATTAGTTTGCAACCATCTGTTTTATCTTATTTTCTATATACAACTTTTATTTTTTATATGTTTTAGTTTATCCTTCATACTTAAAGAGATAATGTGAAATTTGTAAGTATTAAATAAATGTGTGATATTCAAAATCTCCATAAAATACAAATAAAATCTTTAAATAAAAACAGATTGCCATTCTAAGTTAGGATGTTATAAAAATAGTTCCACAGATAAATTTTCTACACTATCACTTGCAAATTTTAATCTGCATAAAAGTATGTTTTTGAGGAAATAGCATAAGTCAGTTTTGAATATTTTTATCAAAACATTATAGCACAATTTATTTCCTTCACTCACTGTTTTATACCTTCAATTATTTATTTCTATGAGTACTTAGAATCATTTTTTGCTCTCTACTCTGCACAATATTTAATATTTCACCATTATTCAAAAGAAAATATTTTAAAAAGTCAGGAGTTTCTCCTCTCCAAATAACTGCTGACAAACCTAACCTGTGTACTAATTGGTTTTTCTACAGAGAAATTTTTAGAAACTAAGGATGTCAAGATGCAGACCCAAAGAAAAGGTGGCACCATAATTCTGGGAATCCTCTATATTTTGCCCAAGCCGCACCCTCTCGGGTTGTAAAATCTGAATGGTGGAAGTTAAGTGGGACCTGATATATCACCTCCACCCTCCAAAAGAGGAACAAGGTGGATAATAAATGGATTCCTTGCCTCTTCATTCAATACCACTTATTTTCTTTTTTATTCATGTAGGTATA
This sequence comes from Indri indri, assembly GCA_004363605.1. Lineage (NCBI taxonomy): Eukaryota > Metazoa > Chordata > Mammalia > Primates > Indriidae > Indri > Indri indri. The sequence goes on along the minus strand of RJWJ010015012.1, from coordinate 26,017 downwards.
ACATTGAACTTACTGAGTCAGTTGAAATGTAAGAATTATCCTTAACCTTTTAGGTATTAGAAAAGAATGGGTACAGCTTTAGCTTTTTTTATTATTAGGGTCAAGGAAGCTTTGACTCCACTTAAAATGCCCAATGGAATCCTTCTGCTCTTTCTTTTCAAATCTTTCTTTTCCTTCAATTTCTCTACTCCCTTTATTTTCTTCTCTTCCAACCCCCTCAAAAATCAAGAGACTGACAAGAGGACTGATATTAGTTGGTTATGACAGACATCCCTTTCTTTTCCTACTTCAAGTCCTAATTTTAACTTAATACATTTGGTTTGACTGTTCTAAGAAATGAATTTTAATACTTTTACATATAATTTTCAAATGTTTTAAAACAGACTTGGGATTTTGTTTTTATTCAAGCATGTAGAGACCAACAGATCCAGAGATGACAGCCATTGAAAGGACAGATGCCCAAGAGGCGGCAGCATCCCACGCCACACAGGGCCACACGGGGGAGGACCAGGGTCTGTGAAGAGGCAGAGGGAGTGAGGGGAAAGCATGGGCCAGAGCCTTTACTGCGGTTTCTCAGGAAGAAACAGGCAAGGAAGGGTGGAATTAGGATTGGCTAGTTTGGATAATTTCAATGGGCTCAGAGGGTAGGGATGCAGTAGTACCTGGCCTTAGAGTGAGATTACAGCAGGGAGATAATGACTCAACTTGGAGAGCTAAAGGGGCAGCTGGTGGGTGCAGCTCTGGATTGGTTGGATTGCATATGAAAAGCACACTCACAGGGGAGTCACTTGTTAACCCCATGAGTGATTAGTTAGGAGGGGCAGTGTCTCCAGGGTTAGCAAGGTCCCAAATGCCAGATCATCAAGAATACAGAAAATAAGAAAATACAGTTAATATAAAATATCGTCTATAAAAAATAGGAAAACCTAGCTAAATTAAGACCACAGAGAAGCCAAAGTATCATTTTAGCCATTACATGAACTTTCCCTTCACTGGCAGTAGGATAAGTAGAAAAATAAGAAACTTTAGAGTTCATGTTCTTTCCTATATTTTTCCATGGCTATCTTTTAAATGAGATGCTAATGAGCAAAGAAAACCTAGAAATCAACCATTTCTTAAAAGACATGAGACAATATTTACATGAAATAGCTTTCATTTATTTATTTGATTATTTAATTTTTTGAGATGGGGTCTCGCTCTGTCACCCCGGCTAGAATGCAGTGGTATGATTATACCTCACAGCAGTCCCAAACTCCTGGGTTCAAAGGATTCTCCTGTCTCAGCCTCCTAAGCAGCTAGAACTACAGGTGTGCACCACCGTGCCCAGCTATTTTTTTTTTTTTTTTGTAGAAGGTATCACTATGTTGCCCAAGCTCTTCTCAAACTCTTGGCCTGAAGCGATCCTCCCACCTCGGCCTCCCCAAAGTGCTGGGATTATGGGCCTTAGCCACCATACCCAGCCATGAAATATCTTCAATACATTTCATTATTTGAAACACACAGTTCAGATTCCAACAGTTTAAATCACTCTTCTATTTAAATGTAATGTCTGGTAACATTTTTATATATAAAATTAAAATAACAAAAGCAAATGCTTTTACAACATAATTGATATTACCAATTTGAATTTATACTGACTCACTTAAAATCAACAATGGAAAACAACTATAAAATCAAATAAAATATACAATATAATTGTTTTAAGACCACAATATAATTGTTTTAAGACAACAGGCAGCACAGGGATACAAATAAGGTAAATCCTACGATTGCCCCCAAATAACTCCCTGAAGCAATTTCTACACAACAACAAGGCAAAGATCCCAAACACAACCCAGAGCTCTCACTGGGTGGAGAAAACAGAGATCTAAACTCGGGAAGGCTGGGAAGGATAGATTTCGCATGACAGACTGCTGGAAAGGAGAGAGCTGCACACAGAGAGCTCATAAGAAGTGCACAGGGGTGCCCTTGAACCTTCAGCTCAACAATTATCTGTGAGTGAATGGCATAAAATGCCATGAGACTTGGGAAAGAAACACAGGAAAGTGCAGTCTGAACAATTCCCAAAGTTCACACAGATTCATGGTCCCACCAGGACAGAAAGGGTTACTGAGTTTTCTGAAGAGTATCCCCATAGTTTAAGTTTAAGTAACTAGAGAATACAGGCTGCTTTAAAATTACTCTAACAAAGCCTAAAAGCAAACCTAAAAATTATTGAACTGATCCCAAGGAAATTAGCTGCATGACAGAACAAAGTCTACCACTATTTAAAGGAATCCAAAAAAATCCAGCAATCAACAATGTAAGATTCACAATGTCTGGCATCCCATCTTAGTAGGCTAATAAAGAAACAGGAAAGGATGACCTTAAACTATGAGAAAACTCAATAAAATTAGACCCAGGAAAGGCAAGAATGTTGGAATTAGCAGACAAGGATTTTTTTCTTAAAAGCTATACTAATTAGTTCCACAAGCTCAAGAACGTAGAGCAATACATGAACATGATGAAGAAAGAAGGGAATATATATACACACATGTATATTTTTAAAAAGCCAAATGGAACTTCTAGCACTTAAAAATACAATATCTAAAATAAAAAATACAACAGATGGAAATAAGAGCACATGAAACTAAAAAGAAAACTTTTGTGAACCTGAAGACACAGCAACAGAAATTATCAAAAATGAAGCATGGACAGAAAAAAGACTGGAAAAAACAGTCTCTGTGATGTGTAGAACAATATCAAGTTATCTAACATACTTGGAATGTGAGTCCTACAAGGAGAGAAGAGAAAGGTAGAGACATAAGAAGAAAATATTTTGAGAAATAATGTCTAAAAATCTTCCAAATCTGATGAAAACTGTAATACCACTGATCTAAGAACCTCGACAAACATCAAGCAAAAGAAACAGTTAAAAATCACCTGAGGCAGTTGATAATCAAACTCCTGAAAACCAGCGCTAAAGAGAAAATCCTAAAAGCAATCAGAAGGAGAAAGACACATTACATACAGAGACCCAACTATTCACTGCCTACAAGAAACACTTTAAATATAAACAAAAAAAATGGTTTTTAAAAGTGAAAGGATGGGGAAAAAAGATACACCATGCTAACATTAGTCAAAAAAAGTTACAGTAGATATATTATTATCAGATGCAGTCAATTTTTAATGCAAATAATATTGTTAAAAATAAAGAAGGTAACTTCATAATGATAATGAAATCATCTTTACAAACTGATAAACGGGTATAAGGTGAGAACTGTGGTAAGGGCTTAGTAAAAATAAGGCACAGGCCTACTAAAAATAATGATAATAATTAGCCACTGGCCCCCTGTTTGCTTCTCTATAACTGCCATTCTGGAGCCACATACCTGGTGATCATAAAGATTCTTAGCTTTCTCCATAGATAACATCACCTTTTTGAAACCTAGGGGTAGTTTCTGAGATATCTTCCAGGTCCCACATTCCAGTGGAACGGCTGACCTACCCAGATCAGTGGCCCAAACCGAGGAACTGACTCAACTGGTCTTGTGACCCCCACCCAAGAACCTGGTCAGCAAAGAAAATAATTTCTACGACCCTGTGGTTCCGCCCCAAACACGGCCAATTAGCAGACTCAATTGCCTATGCCAAACTGTCTTTAAAAACCCTGTCTCTCAAATTCTCACGGAGGAGGATTTGAGAAATTTCTCCCATCTCCCCACTTAGTGCTATGTGGAATAAACTCTTTCTCTGCTGTAAACCCTGCTGTCTCAGCATATGGGCTTCTTCTTGGGCAGCAGGTGGCAACAATAAAAAGGTCAACTAATTAAAAGGACATAACAATCCTAAATGTTTAGGTACCCAATAACAGAGTTTCAAAATATAACGAGCAAACAATGACAGAACTGTAGAGAAATAGATCAGTCTACAATTACAGTCAGAGATTTCAATATTCTTTTCTCAATAATTAATAGAGCAGCAGTAAGCAGAAAAGCATCAAAGATACAGAAGACCTGAAGAACACTATTACCCACTTAACCTAATTGATATTACAGAGCATTTCTTCCACAAAGTAAACATTATTTTCAAGTACACATGCAACAGTTATCAAGAAAGATCATATCGACCATATTCTGGACTATAAAGCCAGTCTCAATAAATTTAAAATGATTCATACAAAATATGTTCTCTGACTATAGAACTAAAAATCAGTAAAAGAAAGATATCCAAAAAAATTTCCAAATATTTGCAAACTAAAAAACACCTCCAACTGACACATAAGGGGAAAAAAAGAGAAATTAGAAAGTACTAGGAACTGAATAATAATGAGAACACAACATATTAAGTGTGAGATGCTACTAAAAAAAATACTTAGAGGAAAATTAGTAGCATCAAACACCAATATTAAAAGAAAAAAAGGTCTCAAATCAATGCCCTTGGTTTCTACCTTAAAAAACTTAAAAAAAAAAAGAGAGCAAATAAACCCAAAATATAAAAAAGAAAAAAATTACAAAGATCAGAGTAGAAATCAGTAGTTCACCAATTAATAAACTAATGAAGATAAAAATATATGATCATCTCAATAAAAACATAAAAACCATTTGAAAAGATCCCACATCTATGCCTTATAAAAACTCATCAAACCAGGAATAGAAGGGAACATCCTCAACCTGATAAAAAGCATCCACAAAAAACCTATAGCTCATATCGGACTTACTGGGAAAGACTGAATGCTTTTATCCTAAGATCAAGAATAAAATGAAGATGTCCTCTCTTACCATTTTTACTAATAACATACCAGAAGTTCTAGACAATGCAATAAGGAAAGAAAATGAAATGCAAAGCATCCAGATTGGAAAGAAATAAGGCTTTATTCACAGATGATATGATCATCTGTATGAAAAAAATCAAATACAAAAAACACCTAATAGAACTGAGTTTAACAAAATCTAAGGTCAATATTCAAAAGTCAATCCTATTTCTATATATTCGCAATGAACGACTGAATATTAAATTTTTTTAAATACCAGTATAATAGCATCAAAACTATAACATGCTTAAGGATAAATGTAACAACAGATGTGCAAGACCTGTACAAAACACTGCTGAGAGAAATTAAAGAAATACAGTGTTCACGGGCTGAAGGGCTCAAAATTGTTATGATGTCAGTTCTCCCTATTTTGATCTAGAGAGTTAATTCAATCTCTACAAAAATCCCAGAAGACTCTTTTGCAGAAACTGACAAGCTGATTATAAAATTCATATGGAAATGCAAGAATTTGGAAGGCCCCAAACGATTTTGAAATAAAAACCAACAAAAGTTGGAGGGCTAACATCTGATTATAACAATTATTAAAAAGCTACTCTAGGCCAGGCACGGTGGCTCATGCCTGTAATCCTAGCACTCTGGGAGGCCGAGGCGGGTGGATTGTCCTGAGCTCAGGAGTTCGAGACCAGCCTGAGCAAGAGCGAGATCCCATCTCTACCAAAAATAGGAAGAAATTAATTGGACAGCTAAAACTATATATAGAAAATATTAGCCGGGCATGGTGGCGCATGCCTGTAGTCCCAGCTACTCGGGAGGCTGAAACAGTAGGATTGCTTGAGCCCAGGAGTTTGAGGTTGCTGTGAGCTAAGCTGACGCCACAGCACTCGCCCCAGGCAAGAGAGCGAGACTCTGTCTCAAAAAAAAAAAAAAAAAAAAAAAAAAAAAAAAAAAAAAAAAAAAAAAAAGCTACTCTAATCAAGACTATGGTACTGGCATTGAGATAAACAGATCCATGGAATATAGAGGCCAGAAATGGATCCAGATGCACACAATTATATGTATTTATGTATACATAAAATGACAATTTATACATCTATAAAAAAGTGACATATATATATAATGACAATTAATTATTGACAAAGTGCAAAGGTAATTCAGGGAGAAAAGATAGCCTTTTCCATAAATGGTGCTGGAGCCACGGGATATCCATATACATAAAAAATAAACTTTGATCCATATCTCACACCATCTATAAAAATTAACTTAAAAGATTTTCTCCTATGTTTTCTTTTCAAAGTTTTATAGTTATAGGTTTTCCATATACCTAGAAGAAAACAAAGTAGAAAATCTTCATGACCTTGGGTTAGGCAAAAGAGTTCTTGGATATGGCACCAATTGTAAAGTCCATAAAAGAAAAAAACTAAGTTGGATTTCGTCAAAATTAAAAACTGCTTGTCAAAAGACACTGTGAAAAGAATAAAAAGCCACAGACAAGGAGAAAATATTTGCGAAACATACATCTGGAATAATATCCAGAAAATATTAAGAACACTCAAAACAACAATAAGAAAACAAGTAATCCAAAGAAAAAATTGGGCAAAAGATTTCACACTGCAAAAGAATTAGACAGATGGCAAATAAGCACATGGAAGACTACTCAACAGCATTAGTCACTAGAGAAATGCAAATTAAAGCCACAATGAGATAATAATTTACACCTATTAAAATAACAAAAAATTTTTTAAAAGACTGACCATAGCCAAGTGCTGGCAAGGATGTGGAGCAATGGGACTCTCATGCGTCGTTACATGCACTGTATGTGTATGTGAAACTCTCACGCACTATGAAATTTTAAAAACCACTTTGGAAAACAGGTTGGCAGTTTCATAAAAAGTTAAACACACATCTGCCATGTGTTCTAGCCATTCCGTGCTTTCGTATTTACACAAGAGGACTAAAAGGCACATGTCCATATAACGACCTATACACGAATGGTCACAGCAGCTTTATCCGTGGTAGCCAAAAACAGGAAGCAATCTAAGTCTCCATCAATAGGTGAATGAATAAAGAAAATGCAGTGTATCCATACAATAGGATATGTCTCAGCAAAAAAGGAACAAGCTACGGATACATGCAACAATATGGACAAAATGGACAAATCTAAAAATAATTTTACTGAGTGAAAAAAGACAGGCAACAGTGGACATACTACAAGTTGCCTTATGTATAAAACTCTACAAAGTGCAAATTAGTCTGGGGTGACAGGAATCAGGCGAGTGTTTCCCCAGAGGGGATGTGGGCAGATGGATGGAAGCGGGGTACAAAGAGGCACAGGAAACTTCTGGGTTTGATGAATATATTCATTATCTTAATGGTGGTGATGGTCTCGTGGATGCATATAAGTGACAAAGCAGCAAATTCTACATGTTAAATATGTGCAGCTTACTGTATACCAATTACATCTCAAAAAAGCTGCTACAAAGTATTATGACAACAAACTATAAGGGCCCATCTAAATTATCATTTACTGGGATATTATCTACAAGTATAATATTTTGGTATGTATGTTTTTGTTAATAATAGGAGTTTACTAAGTTGAAAAGCATACTTTAAACTTTTTTAAGGTAATCATCATTCCCCAAAGGAATAAAAATCGTTTTCCTTAGACTTGGTTTACTACAGCAATGCCTCACTACGGCAGAAACACTGAATCTTATTACTAGCCAAAACTTCACCTGAGGGAAAGTAAATAGGGCATTAATAAACATTAAAACAAAGTTTATTCATCATAAAGTCAGGAAACTCAATGCTAAGATACCCATGAGGGGAAAGAGGTAATGAATTTGTGGAAAATAATAATATTCAGACTGTGACTACAAAACTGCTTCTTGCAATGAAATAATGCTTGGTGCTGGGGATGGACTGTGGACACCCTACCCCCCTAGTCTGTGTTCTTGCTCAGTATCTCAAAGTGCTTTCTCAACAGAAATCAAAGGCCTTTTCCTCTGACTGCACTGCCCACCACACCCACTGCCCCTGCCATGGTCTGCATGGATTTCCGCCCCAGGTCCTTTATTGGCCTGGGTGTGGGCAGTCCATAAGCTGTCACTTGGACCGCTCTTTGGTAGCCTCTCTCAGAAACTCATTCTTCACCACTCTCCCCATGGGCTTTACTTTTGCAGTTCTTTTAAGAATTCCTTCTGCCTTTCAAAACTTGGACTTTTACCTTCATGAGAAATCTATAGTGAGGGTGAACCACCTTTTTTTTTTTTTTTAAATCCCCGAGAGCCTCCCAGGAAAGAGGATGCCATACCAGTGTTGCAGAGTGGGAAGCTGCCCCATCCTGGGTGCACTGACACTCCTGGTGGTCTGACAATAAGCTTCTCAAGTGGAGGGAAAGATTCTGTTTCCTAGGTCAGATCCAACCAAGGTCACTTTGCACCACCAAAGTCATCTGTCCCCAGGATACAGGCTTCTGTCACCTGCTGTGTCTACAACCAGCCCCTCTCTCCATCAAAATCTAGGTCCCAGTCTTGCTGACAGAGCTTCATTCCAGCCTTCTCTGTGTTCAAAGTGTCCTTTTCTTGTGCTCAAAGTTTCCCCTTCTTAGCCACTCTTAAATCAACAAAAGGAATTCAAGCACTTAAGCATGCTACGATATGGATAACCCTTAAAAACATCACGGTAAGTCAAGGAAGCCAGACACAAAAAGCCACCTATTGTATGATTTCATTTATATGAAAAGTCCAGAATAGGCAAATCCATAGGCATAGCAAGTAGACCAGGTTATCAGGGGCCAGGAGGAGGGAGAGGTAGGGGTGACTACTAACATGCACAGGCTTCTCTTTGGGATGATGGGCATATTCTACAACTAGATAGTGGTGATGGTTACACAACTCTGTGAATATATCAACTACTGAATTGTATACTTTATAATTACACTTTATAATTTAGCAGTTAGTATACTTACAAAATCACTGAATTATACTTTAAGATGGTGAATTTTGTTATATAAATTATATCTCAATTTTTCTAAAAAAGATAAAGAACTGAAACTGTAGAAAGGCAGAAACAAAGATAATAAGGATGTTGTCTGCTTAGTATAAAGTATTTTAGGGCCACTTCAGATGAAATTAAGTCCCTACAGGCTAAATGAACCACTAAATTCAAAAGGTGATTTATATTCCTTTTTTCTCTCTAGAGAATTCAAAAAACCAAAGATTTCAAGTGTTTTCTAATTCTTATACAAATGAAAATAAATGTATCAAGATGCCTAAGTGTTCATTTACCACACAGTTTCCTTCCTCCTGGACTCTAAAGTCTATCTGGAACAACCTAATGCAATAGCAAAGCAAAAAAAAAGTAATTTAAATTAGACTGTTACACAAGGCAGTGACATTCGATGTATTTAATGTATTTCCCAGACACTGTCTCAAATGCTTTCCATTTCCCAATCAACAACACTGCTCTGTTCTAATAGATCTGCCCATCAGATGCAATTGGCCTTCAATTACATTTCATTCCAAGTTAATCTTCGTAAGTGTACCAAACCACAGGAAAGGCAATGCTGTTTGCCAAAGCAGAGACACTAATATGCTGGGTCTCTTAAAGAGAACTCAGGGACAACAACACGGCCAGCGTTCACTAGGTGAGTAATCCCTAAGTGCGGGGATTTGATGGGAAATCGCCTCCTGTGGGCAAGTTGATTCCACTCCCGCAAAGCCAGGGGGAAGTGATGCCACCAGCATACGCAGCTACATGAGAACACCTTATTGGACGGTGCCTTCGTGATTGCAGAGCACAAGAGCTTATTCCAAATAAAAATATTTCCGATGAATCACGGTAGGACTGTACTTTCTCCCCGAACAAATTAAAGTATACCTACTCTTTGTGGCTTGGCCTTGGTCTGCATATGTCCCTGGGTCTGTTATTTCTAAGCTTAGGTAAATACTGTAAGTCTTTCATGAGGCAGCCAAGCAGTACATTGGGTCTTACTCAACTTTCCAATCACTCCCGTTGGCTTTGTCACCTGCAGGTGGGAAATACAACTGTGGTTCTCTTAATGATTTCACACTCCTGTGATTCCCTGTAATTTTCTAACACACCCGAATTACCATCCAGGGCCCTAAAGCAGCAATTTAAGAATTTCTGCCGGACTGAAAGTTAATGCAACCATCAGACTTCCCAATTTCAACTCAGGAATTAGCTTGTTTACTGCCCAAGATCTTGCCTCCCTATACAATTAGCCCAGTGTGCCCACCAATTTACCATTTCCTGATAAATAAAACTAAGGCTAACTTGTAAATAGAAAAGTCATAAAATGTAGATGTCCGTGTGAGGCAATAAAAAACTTAGAAGTCCAATCCTTCATTCACAGTAAAGGAGAAAAGTGGTGGAAGAAAGAGTACACTAATACAGACATAAATAGATTACACTTACATTGTATATATTAGTATATACTATGAGTTTTACTAATATACTGAGAGTTTTAAATCTCAGCAAAATATTTTTCAGTAGTTTCAGCAACACTGGAAAACATCCCATTTTACTTTCCAGCCACATCAACAGTTCAGTCCTACCGATTTTCCAGGAAATCTGAGGCAGTTCTTTCTTTAAATATATGAAGGCACCACATTCATTTTTCCATCAGGCATGTACTGAGAGCCTACTAAAGGTAAGGCAAAAGGAGTGAAGTGTCTTCTCAGTCTCAGGCATGTATTCCACAGACACAGAGAACCAGTAACTGTTTCTCTAACTCATCGAGTTCTTCATGGGCAACGTCCTGAGTTAAAGGTTTGAACTTTGCTATGAAAGCGACTCAGTCACAAACCCCCTCCTTCTCTACTCTGCCCCGTGCTCCGTTACAAACTGCCAACCTGCATTACCTCTGTCCCGGACACAAGTTTTCTTCCCCCATTTGAATCACTGTCATTAGAAGTTACCAAAAGGCCTAAATACACACATCATAAGAGAAGCTCTCAGGGCGTTTCAAAGGCAGTAAGCGTAGGCCACAATCAACACTTAGGTGATGGCAGGGGTAGTCCTCCCATTCTGCCAACATACCTTTGAAATATTACCTCTAAAAACACAGATTGCAGTGTGGCTATACATGTGCATACAGTAGGAAAAGAAATACATCACCTTCACTTTTTTCAGGAAAAAAAAATAATAAAAGGGGAGGGATATTCTTTTTCTGGGTGTTCCACTTTCAGATTTATCCACGTCTTACCGTGAATATATTCCTTGGAACATCTATCCCCAGTCCTAGCAAAGAGCTAAAAACAGTTGATCAATAACTCATTTTTCCATTGGAACTACCAGGTTTGGCCACTTTTAGAACAAGCAGGTATTTCAGAGCTACCTTTTTAAATTGAGAACATAGTATGTCTCCTAAATGTACTTGCATAGAGTTTTTTTTTTTTTTTTTAAAGCCCCTATACCCATGATTTTTCAGATTCAGCGAGTCTGTCTTTGTCAAACAGAACTTTCTACAATCATGTAAATGCTCTTCTTCTATTTGGTCTTTATCTGTTTCTTTAACAGTGACTAGCCACACCTGCCTACTGGGCATTTGAAATGTAGCGCAATTGAGGAACAGGATTTTTCATTTTTAGTTAATTTTAGTTAGTTTAAATTTAAACTGCCACAAGTATCTAGTTACCATATTAGCACAGATTTAGACAGATGAAGTTCCTGACACAGCGGAATGAGTATCATGGAAACAGACTGGGTTCAAGTCCCAGCTCTGCCACTTATTACTTATCGACCTTGAGAAAGCTGCTTAAATTCTCTCCCAAGTGTAAAATAACATGTTACTGGGAGAAATGTTACGAAATTAAATATGGTAAAGTAAGCAAAGCCTCTTTTCAGTCCACATTAGTTCCTCTGCTGTCAATGGCAACACAGGTCTGAAGATGACACCTTCCCAGCTGATGCTCCTGAAGAGAAAGCAACCAGCCAACCAAAGCCTGGAATACTAAACTGCTAATGGTTGTTTGTTTCTAGAAAGCGAAATTGAAATTTTCCATCTCTATTTTACTTTTTACTCCTTGAACTGTTTTTTCCACATATAACAAATTTTACTTTGATTTAAAAAAGAGAAGAAAAATACAAGTTAATCCAAAATGCCCCCAAATCTAAAACTTTTTGAGTGCCTTCATGCTATTCAAAGAAAATGCTCACTGGGACATTTTAGAGTTTGAATCTTCAGATTAGGAACGCTCAATCAGTAAGTACATAATACAAATTATTCCAAAATTTGAAAAAAATCAAAAATCCAAAACACTTCTGGTCCCAAGCATTCTGGATAAGGGATACTCAACCTGTAATTTAAAAACTGTTACTCCAAAGTTTTGGCTTTTCCTTCTGGTATTCTCAAGGCAGGGATAGTGGCAAGGAAGACATAATTTACATGTCAGTTCATCGGCCCTTGCGCAGGCAGAAGGGAAAGGACTGTGAAACTGGAGGCCAGGCCATAAGCCTCTGAGCCCCGCCCAAGAGCAATGTGGTTAGTCACTAACAAGGTGAACATCCGCGCCTGCACCGTTCCACGCTTCCCCTACCCATGCCAGTCAGGGAGACACACAAAACTGTCCTCGGGTAATTTTCTTTTAGAAATCTATCAGTAAAAGTAAATGATACCCTCACTTCCTGTAAATTAAACATTTATGGAGGTAATTTGACAAAACATGGACTTAAAAATAGTCATTACCTTTTGATCCAGTAATTACATTTGTAACACTTTGCCACAGAGGTAGAAAATGAGATTATTAAGCAAAGATGCCTATATAGGAATGATCATTCAACAATTCAAATAGTAAAGCAAATTGGAAATAATCAAAATATTAATTAATAGAGAACTGGCTAAATAACTATATACTTATATAATGAAATACTATGCAACCCATAAAAATGATGTCGATTTATTCTATTTGATGCAGAAAGATGTTCAAAATGTTACAAAATAACACACAGAATAGAATAGCATTAGTGAAGAAAACCTATGTAATTTTTATATATTTGTGTATGTGTGTTCACAGGAAAAATGCTTAAAAGGCCATAAACTATAACGTTAAAAATACTTTTCACTAGAGAGTAGGAATTCAGGTAATTTGTCTACTTACTGGTCATCTGTCACATTCTAAATTTTCTCCCTATAATACTTACATGGTATTAAATAAGGAGAAAGAAGGAAGAATAAATAAAAGGCTGCCATTGGTGTTGATTTTATACGTAAGTTCTGCCAAACCTTCAAAGACCAAGTAATTCCTACATGATTTATACTCTTTCATAGCACAGAAAAAAATGGAAAATTTTAAAATTCATTTTATCAGGCTAGTGTAACAAAAGATATTAAAGAAAATCTAATTTATGAATATAAACAAAATCATGACAAAAACAGAAACTAAAATTCAGTAATATATTATTAGAACAATAGGGATTCTAGTAATTCAAGAATGCTTAATATTAGAATACATAGAGGCTGGGTGTGGTGGTTCACGCCTATAATCCTAGTATCTGGGAGGCCACGGTGGGAGGATCGCTTGAGCTCAGGAGTTTGCGACCAGCCTCCCCAAAAGCGAGACCCTGTCTCTACAAAAAAATAGATAGAAATTAGCCAGACAACTAAAAATAGAAAAAATTAGCTGGGTGTAGTGGGGTGCACCTATAGTCCCAGCTACTTGGGAGGCTGAGGCAGAAGGATTGCTTGAGCCCAGGAGTTTGAGGTTGCTGTGAGCTAGGCTGATGCCATGGCACCCTAGCCCAGGCAAGAGAGTGAGACTCTGTCTCAAAAAAAAAAAAAAAAAATTAGAATAGAGAAACAAGTTATCACGTAAGTTAAAGTTGGAAAACCAAATAACCATCTTCATATATATGTATTCACTCTATTCCTCATTTTAATGCAAAATAACTGCAGTAAAATAACTGCAGTAAACCCGAAATAAAAGTAACTATCATTAGTGCAATAATAAAAATAAAAACTTTCTCAAACTTCAACAGTAAATATTAAAGGTATTCCCATTAAATTCGAGATTGAAATAAGGATGTCTGCTGTAGTGATAATCATTGAATATTGTACTGGAAGTTCTTGCCAAAATAATCAGAATTAAAATAATATTTTCTTAAAAAAAGAAATAACTGAAAAACTATTATATAATTAAGAAAGAAATACTCTACAAATATTTATTGTGCATGTACCATGGTAAACATGCACAACAGGTGCTAGGGATGTAACAGTGAATAAAAAGAGAGGACCTGGGACATACTTGAAAGCCTAATAAAGAATAAAAAAAAAATATAAGTTTCTCATACTCTTTTTTTCCTGTGTTCATGAATAGAACAAATGCAGGCAACATCAGTTTCCATTTTCAGGCAATTCAGTAAATGGGCTTCATAAACTCACTTATAAACGTATAAAAATCAACAGCTTTTCTATAATGAGCAAACACCAGATACAAGATATAATTTAAGAATAGTCTTATTCACTATAGCAATCAAAAACAAAATATAAAATATCTAGAAATAAATTTAACAGGAAATGTGTAGGACCTATATAAATAAAAGTACAAGATTTCACTTACTGAGGTAAAAAGGAGAAGGCGTTCAATAAAGAAAGGGAAAAAAAAGCAAAGCACACCACGTTCCTGGATTGTAAAAGTGTAAATTTTCCCAAAATTAATCTGTATATTTAGCACAATCGCATTCAAAATACCAATGGGAATTTTTTTTTAGAAGTTGACAAAATGATTCTAAATTTCATGTGAAGAAGAAATGTGTGACAACGGGCAAGAAGTTTTGCTCCTAAAGAGAACTCACGATCTCGTCCCCGCATCTTCAGGCACAAGTGGGCTGAGAGCCTGGCTCTACTCCAAGGCCCCTCTTCCTGTTTTGCAGATGCAGCTCTAAAGGCGGGGGCATGTTTTATACGCCGCCAGTGTATGTCCTTGTCTTTGTCAACCACTCACTTCAGAGCAACTCCTCCCAAAAGGTCTACTGTGTGAGACACTGCTGTCAGCACAAAGACCAGAAATTCATTAGGAAGAGTTCAAAAGCACACTGAGATTCAAGTCAATTCTTTGATGGAAACATGGAGGGGGGGGCAGTGAATTCATATTTGGGGTCTTCATGGTCAATATTAAAGATTCCTAGGAAATAAAAACATTGAGCAATTAATGCAAGTCTTTATTGGGCTATTATAAGATAATAAGGTAAAATTTAATTTTCTCATATGATGAATACTATATATTTGGATTCCTATGAAAACCTGGAAATCAGTAATATTTAGTAGTTACATGTGCATTTCCTTTAATTTTTAATAGAATCTTGGAATATAACTCATTCATCCATTCACTACATTCTCACAGTGCTTCTCAAGTTGATGAAAATTCAGCACACATGAGCGGTTAAGCCTATTTTACAGACACAGATAACAAAACTTTAAGAGATGGAAGGACTTGCCATATGTCACTGAGCAAGTGAGCTGCAGCTGAGGCCAGGGCTGAGCTTTCAATATCTGGGTCTGAAACAGGGGTCCTCCCAATGTTCCCATTCATTTCCACAGCCATGGAGCTGATTAAGGTCCAGAGTGTCATAAAGTTACGAGCTTCTACCCCTAGGCACAAAGTCAGCTGCATTCTGTTCTGAAACTACAGGCCCCATCCCAAGCCTGACCAGACAGCTGTCTTTAAAATTTCAATATCCATTGCTCCAAAAGGGACTGATGATAATAACTAACACACGCCATGCTTACCATGTGCCAGAAACTGTTCTAAGGACTTTAAGGACACATACTCGTGTAATTTTTACAGCACTCCTTATGAAATACAATCATACCCAATTTATAGATGATAAAACTGAGGCACAGAGAGGTCACATAACATCCTGCAGACCAGAAGGGCAGCTCATGGCTGAGCTCAGGACCTCTGCTCTAAGGCCTGTGCTTTCGCCCAGGGTGCAAGGCTGCCTAGTGCCTGCTCCATGCCTGCTCACACAGATCTCCATCTCTCTCTACGCCCCACGGCCAGCTAAAAGGACTCTCTGTAATGAGAAGATACGCATAGGATGGCCCAACCTAAACTACCTGTGATAAGACTTAACTAATACAAAGTGCAAAGAATGGCTAATTGCATACAAAAATAGGTAAATCTTCATTGTACTTTGTTGCACAGCTTAAAATACTCTTGTACAGTGTTTGGAATTATTCAAACTATAAAAACCTAGCCAGAAATTAATAAAATGGACTGTGAAGTCTTATTTCAGTTTCAGCTAACTGTGACAACCCCTCTCTGAATTGACACAGCCTTCCTTGCTCAGATGGCCCTTAGTGCTCCCTGCCTTGTATTGTGTATTTATTTATCTGGTTAGCAAAACACAAGTTCCCTGCAGGGGCCATTCCATCATAGAACCTTGCAAAATCCTTTGTACATAGGTAACTCAACACATTTTTGGTGACGAAGGATTAAGTGGAATAAAAATTTGTATTGTGGCACACAAACAAAAACATTTAAGTGCTAGAAATAAATCTTGGACAGTCACATTTAAGTCATTTGGACAATTAAGTTCCCACTACTAGTAATTTCTCTAATTCACCACAGCCAACATTTATGGAATGCTTACTGGGTACCAAGAACTGCAATGAGTGCTTTATTCAAACTGTATCAGTTATGCCTCACAACAGTCCCATGACAGTGGTCCCTTGATATAATTATCCTCATTTTACAGATGAGGAAACTGAGGCTTAGAAAAATAGAGCAACTTATCCAAGGTCCCACCACTAGTAAATGATGGTACTAGGGTGCAAACCTAGAACCTTTGCTTCCAGAGTCTGGGGTCTTATCCATTTGTTTCCCTACCTACCTTGTCCCCCAACCTGTGTCCCCTTCCCCACCAGCATAAGTCAGACCACCAAAAGGTTTTACCTACAGCACTCCTCGTGATGTCATTTCTCAAACTACACTTTTAACACTATCAGCCTTTTAACGGAGGGCAATAGAAAGAACAATCCTATAGAACTTACACTGCAATGAGGGGCTTGTCCTGCATATGACTCTGTGTGTTCTTTTGAAAACCCTTCTGAGAAGTGTCCTTCTTGGCATCAAGAAGAGCAGTGCCTCAGTTAAACAGTTTGTTGCAAGGATACCACGAATTGTATAGCTGATAAGGCTTCTGTGTTATGCCAGTTGCTAAAGAGCTCAATACTCAATTTGAGGTCCACTGACATTATGTGCATGTATCATTTCATTCTAGTTCCATTTATTATCTTCCAGTTGTTTTGACTCTTTTTTATCCACTTCTAATTTATATTAGCTTATATATAATGAAAGCATCTTTAAATGCTTTGGGGACAAGATAGAATATAAAGAAAGCACCCAGTAGATGTTCAGCTCATTTTCAACAATAAAGGCTGAAGAATATTTAGGGTTAGGAGAAGAGTCCCAACCAGAGTAAAAACTGGCAGCCCAGGGACTTTACCCACCCAAAAGACTTGTTTCTAAAGTCTGGACAGTAGTTTTAAATTTTTTCCATTAGCTGGCAACATTTAAAATCCGAGAGATTTCACATAAAGACCAGATTCCTTGTTTTTCTGGAAAAACTGGAAGCTCTGGCAACCCTAAAAACCTGTTCTCCATACATAGAAACATGTAAAGCTGAACAACAGCTTTGATGAGCCATGAGATTTTAGCTGGCCAGAACCCCACCCAGACAGTGTCACTTGTTCAAAGTCACCCACCTGAATCCCAAAGCCATTTGACTTTGCAAGACCTGGACTAAATCAACAGCAAATCAATTCCTGGTAAAGAAATCTGCAGCTACAATTATTACGCAGGATTTTCTAGCTGCCGGGGGGAATCTTCTTACCTCCTTTATCTCAAAAAATGGGATTATTCAGAAATTAGGCCAGAGAAAGGCACAATGGGACCCATTAGATAAAGGCATCTATTTATAAAACCTCCTAAGCTATCCATGGTGCTTCCTTGAGCTGTCAGCAGTAACTTCCTAGTTAGTTCCTTTCCCAGCCCTTCTCCCTACTCCATTCTCCACCCCAATCCCATCTCTGCACTGCTGTCTGCATGAAGACAGAGGCTAAGGCTAAAGGCAAAAATGGCACAGTCAAGTTAAGTCATCACTCTCCAAGGGCTCCCATCCTACCTAGACCTTCTTCCTTGACCGCCCACCTGGAGGCGCCATAAACACAACTATCCACGAGTACCAAGGTCAAAACAAAACCAAGTCGCTTCGTGAAAAACAACTGCAGCTGCCATTGTTTCAAGCCACAGGCATTTAGAGTGTTCATACAGAAAAGTTGAAATTTCCCTTTTCAGGAAGTTCCTGGGAGGAAGTCAGTGCCCTGAAGCTCAGCCACTCCTCAGATCAGAGAAAACAAAGGCAACACTGGCTTCCATTCTCCAGAAGGACGACAGCATTCCAGACCAGGAAGCGGGACCCTGAGGAGCACTAGCCAGGGTGCAGGGCTTCCCTGGCAGCCTCTGGTAGTAAGAGCCCTTTCACTATGTTTGTATGTTTGAGGAAGGTCATGGGCTTTTTCTTTACATCTCTTATATCTAAAAACTTCTGCCATATTCTGATAAGGAATCAACCAGAAACCAGTTGCATACTTGAATGGGATTATGGGTATACTTATTTGTCACCCCACCACAACTTAACTCCTCTTCCAATTCTTTGGAAACTAGAACCGTCAACCAGCGGCAATAGCAGTCCCTGGTACCCTAGTAATAGTAGTGAGGTCATGGTACTCGAGGAAAATTATTCCTGACAATGTAGTCCACGATTGCCGAAACTCTCTCTTCTTGTTCCTTAAATTATTTTAAAAGTAATACATGCGCAGTCAAGTTTTCCTAAACAGAATCATGGTCAAAAATGGAAAGTAAGTGTCTTTGGACCTATATTTCCCATTTCCACTCCCTTCCATTATTGCTTTTACAGTCCTCCTGTGGTTATCAGCTTAACTAAATAACAGGCTTCTATCTCTTGATTTGTCAACCTCAGACAGTATCTATTGACTTACTGCCTCCCAATCTAACTCATTCACACTTACTTCACCTCTATTTCATCCTTCGTTTTCTTGATTATGCTATTTTTAGTTCTTCAATCAGTTCTGTTTCCTGTTTCAAGAGCATCACACAGTATTTCTCGACATCTCACCACGTAACAGAAGGAAATGAGCATCTCAGCACATCCCCCCATCTCTCGCCTCTCTTTCTCCTCCTGCCTTCCAGCCATGGACTTCTCTGCTCTTCCACTCCCTTCACACTGCCAGGTTTTAAAATCTTGGGTTATTGTTTTTTCTCTAGTTATAATTACATCTTTCTTATCTTATATGGGGATTAACCAATAAACTATTTAGCTACATCAACAGCATTATGATTACGTAAATATTACTTCCCACAGAACCAATAGCAATGCTCAACTCCCAGAGAAGGAAATATAATTCTTTATCAGTGAACCTGGCTAAAACTCAGAGTTAAATGGGTTCTCTTTTCTTACACTCCATTAAATGCTCAAAATTACACTATACTTTAGTTCACTTTTATTTTCACCTTTAAAAAGAATATGAACCAACTCTTCAATATCCCCCTGTCCAGGCTAATATTTGTGTGTGCGTGCATGTGTGTGTGTGTGTGTGTGTGTGTGTGTGTGTGTGTGTGTGTGTGTTTAATCAAAACTACTTTCATATGAACGCAGCAATATCTGGTGTTCATCCCTTTCTAGTACAGAAGTGCACATTACTAGGAAAGCACGGGGGAACAGTTATTGAGCTAAACAATTAAGACAACAAAAGAACCCCTGAGGCCCAGATACTCCAAGGTGTGTGCCCAAGGGGGGAGATGACACCAGGTTGAAGAGATGACTCACTTAGCATGGCTAGTTTTTCTTTTTTTTTTTTTTTTTTTTCACCCTATGTGCAGGTTTGATACATGATTTAGCATCTTGGCTACTTCACTTTTGTTAATGTCTCTTTGTTTAGAAACAACTACAACATAGAGACAAACAATGAAAAACACACAGTCTTAAATTATGTGCTTGCCAATGTTATGAAACAGAAAACAGGTCGTAACATCGAGCAGAAAGTTGCTTGTTCCTGGAGATAACTTATGAAATAGGCAAAGTTACAGGAGAAGCAATGCTGCGCAAGAGAAAGAGCAATGGATTGGAGATAAGACAATGCTGAATCCCAGATAAACTACTTTCTTTGCAGTGTGACCTTAGGCCTTGGGAGAGTTAATGTCAGGCCTCTCTGAAGCTCTGTTTCCTAACCTGTATAACAGGCACAGTATCATCTCCTTTGCAGGAGTACTATGAAGGCACAATGAGATAATGCATATAAAGCAACTAGCACAGTCCTTGGCGCTCATAATCAGTGCTGAGAAATGCCAGATCTTGCATTTCCAGGATCAAGTGCCTCTCAAATTCACTATAATAAAGGAAGACCAGGCCGGGTGCAGTGGCTCATGCCTGGAATCCTAGCACTCTGGGAGGCTGAGGCGGGAGGATTGCTTGAGCTCAAGAGTTCAAGACCAGCCTGAGCAAGAGCGAGACCCCATCTCTACTACAAATAGAAAGAAACCAGCCAAACAACTGAAAATAGAAAAAATTAGCCAGGCACGATGGCGCGTGCCTGTAGTCTCAGCTATTTGGGAGGCTGAGGCAGAAGGCTCACTTGAGCCCAGGAGTTTGAGGTTGCTGTGAGCTAGGCTGACGCCACGGCACTCTAGCCCGGGCAACAGAGTGAGACTCTGTCTCAAAAAAAAATAAAATAAATTAAGACCAGGCATCAAGCTGCAGCATTTATTCAGGTCCTAGGAAAGCACAGGGGGAGGGGACCAAGGGGCATGGACTGGCATTATTAATCTAGTTAGTCATAAAACTAATGTACAAAGTGAAGACAAGACACACAATGCTAGACAAAAATTTGGTCAAGGATAATGTTACTACAAAGTTCTTTTACAATTAGACTCTCCGGAAGATTTTTAAAAATAGCCCCTTCCTTGACTGCAATTCTGAACTACACCTTTTCATATTAAGATATTTCGACATGCAACATACACCTTATCATGGACAATTAAAAAACAATTTCAAAAGATACTGCTTTAATAGTTTTTAAAAAAGTCCATAATTCATAATTTACCCAAATTTATGGTTTAAGAAAAAAGAAAAAGAAAGATTTTGTATGAATCACTATAAACTAGATTAGAAAATCATGAATTCTAGAATTCTAGAAGATGAATACTCCCATACTTTGTTACATACGCAATAAGAACCATGCACAGAAACATGGTGCCACTAAAACTTCTTCCCCCAAAACTGTGGCAACATTTCAAGCTCCACCTCTCTCCATTATATATGGATTTTGTTCTCTGAAATCTAAACATTCTCTTCTTTCATTGCTTTCGCCTGCTTTATCCATGTTATATCAGTGATTTAAACCCAAAATGATTTCTAGCCAAAAGAATATTACTAGACTCCTACACTCTTACAAAAATAGCTTCTATTTGAAAATGAGTGGTGAGGTGTTAAGCTCTAGACCACCATTTAAATACATAAAATTTTCCATCTTTGATTATATTAGTATATAATATTAAGTAAGCCTTTATTTCACTGGCCTTTCCCTATTTCTCCATAAACCTGCTTTGTATTTCTACCCACTGCCAATATTCTGCCATGTAATAATATTTCCTTTAATCAGTCAAGACAAAGGGAAAAGAATGGGTATTTAAAACGCTCTCTTTTAATCCTCAAAAGGAGAATGGGAGAGAAAAAATAAAATCAGTCTTTTTTGTAATACTTTCAACTATTTCGAAAATTCACTTCATCATATACCTTCTGAGCACTGCCTTGTAGGAGACTATGCCCTACTGGCTGTGCACTATTCAAAGATACTAAAGACAAAGTCCAGTTATGCAGGAGGTGTGGACAGCCACACCACCACAGGGTGAGTCAGAGCCAGGCAGGTGTAAATGCAGAGGCACAAAAATGCCATCCGCGGTGAGTCAGGTAAGCGCATAGCTGACTGTCCACTCCCAGGCTGTATATTCTGTTCTGTTCATAATCAAAAGTACAGTAGGCTGAGGCGGCTTTAAAATACTCATCCCTTTTGCCAACCTCATCTTAAACCTCATTTCTCGCCTATTTTATGATCACTTCTCATGTCCCTAGTCTTAAGGGAAACCTATTAGGCACTCTATAATAGCACCTCAAGAACTCATTAACCAGGTGTTCACTGCTGCTCCAGAACTCTGTTTCCCACAGCACAGAAACTAGAAAGCACTGGGTTTTTACTCTCCGGCTCAATTTTACCCTGATTATGATTCTGCATCACTTCCATATGGCTAGTTAACTGCCTAACCATCCATAAGCGTGATTACAAATGGTGGAATTATGAATTTAACAACTGTTAATAACTGACTTAGTAGGTTTGAGAAGAGTGCTATGCTCCTTTGAGGTAGGAAAGTCTCTTGGTATTTGATTCCGTTTCCTACCTGGAGGCTGGGTCACATCTAACCCATCCCAGGCCAATGACCAGCCAACCTATTGTTAACTCCTGTTACAGAAGGGTTACACAACCTCTACAGAGTGTGACTACCATTACTGGTAGGTATGTCATACACACTCATCATGTTTGTCTATGTGCTGCGGCAAGTCTTTTCATTTGCATTTTTAGAATAGCAGTATCACTATTCTCAGAGTTTTATAAAAAGGAAATGATTGTGGTCTTCATAGGGAGGCGTGGGTTCAAATTCCACTTCTGACACCATGCAGTTTTTAAAAAAAAATTAGGGAAGCTTTTTTTTCTTTTTTTTGCAACAGGGTCTTGCTCTGTCACCCAAGCCAGAGTACAAGGGCATCGTCATACCCCACTGCAACCTCAAACTCCTGGGCTCGGGTGATCTTCCTGCCTCAGCCTCCCAGTTAGCTAGGACTACAGGTGTGTGCCACCACATCCTGGGTAATTTTTCTGTTTTTTTGTAGAGATATGGTTTTGCTCTTGCTCAAGCTGGCATCGAACTCCTGGCCTCCAGTGATCATCCCGCCTCGTCCTCCCAAAGTGCTAGGATTACAGGCATGAGCCACCCTGCCCAGCCATAATTAGGGAACCATTTAACAACTGAGGTTGGCAAAACAAAAAAAATATTTAAGTGAATCTTCTTACCTAAGGAGCAGGCAAGTTAAAGACCAATTACAGTAATAGTATTATAGGCTACTGAAAACCCACAGGAATTTTCCACATGGAGACTCTCTCTAGAAAGTTATAACATGGGGAAGGGGGAAACCACAGTTTTATCTTATAATTATTATACACACAAACATTAGCCTTTTCTAAGAAGTAATGTGAACTCACTAGCTTTTACTGACGTACAACACCTCAAAGTTTCAGGGAAACAAAAATGCCATCAAATAACTCACTGCACAGTAGCCAAAAGTGCATTTTCATTAATGAATCCTCTACCTTTATCCAATGTTTTGATTCTGTGTTTAAAAAATATATATAATAATGGGTGGCTCACACCTGTAATCTTTGGGAGGCCAAGGCATGATGGTCACTTGAGGCCAGGGGTTCAAGACCAGCCTGAGCAACTTAGTGAGACCACATCTCTACAAAAAATAGGGAAAAGAAATTAGCCAGGCATGGTGGTGTGTGCCTATAGTCCCAAGTACTTGGGAGGCTGAGGCAGGAGGATCCCTTATGCCCAGGAGTCTGAGGTTGCAGTGAGCTATAATGACACCACTGCACTCTAGCCCAGGCAACAGAGCAAGACCTTGTCTTGGAAAAAAAAAAGCTAAAACCAATACAAGTATTAACAAGATAAATGTTTTAGAAGAAGCATCGTAGAGAAAAGACTTAAATGGGTCTCCAATTGGTACCTACATAATGTACCAATGCTTGAATTCTTCAAATACTTACACTACCCAGCACTCGGAAAGGACTGAAGAAATTGTACAAATAATGCCTACATAGAAATTGGCATTTTGGTCTTAACATAGCAACTAATTCTATGCAATATTATGAACTCATGTATGGTAATAACATTTACATAGTATGTATCTATGGAGTGCTGAACATCAACAACATACTCTCACAGAAGGCAACTGCATCATTTTTAAAGGTTCTTATATAAGGGGCTGACCTATTAGTAGGCAGCTCGTGCTGCTAAAAAACCTAAAGTGGTTGTATGGATGTAGCTCTATCACCTCCCAAATTCCTGTATAGGTAGCCTCTACTCTACAACCTTTCTGTGCTCACCCTGCTGGGAGACAACTGCTCCAGGCCCTTCTCCCATAGACCCTGAGAGGGACTGGTATGGCCTTGGGTCTCTCCAAAGAGCTAGCTGCCTCACTCCTCATAGTTAGTGGCCATGCCCTTTGCTTCTTTCTCTCAAGGTCCGCCCTGCTTGTGGCACTGGGTTTGGCTGATTGATGAGCAGCTGTTCCACTGTCATTTTCTGGCATTCTATGGAAACACAGCAATTGTATTAGTGACCTATGCACTTAAAATCAGCATCACTCGAAGGTATAGCCTTGGTTTGGCACCATCGACAGGAAAACTTAGTGACTCAGATAACCATTCACTCTATTCCACTCTCTTAGTGAGGTGGACTCTTTCCTGGTCTGAAGTCATAGTCTGAACTTACTGTATTTTACTATACCCTAGAGAAGTCCACTCCGAGATACCCCAGGCACTGAGATTTACTGAGATTCCACTGTGTGACAGGCATTTTGCTCAGCACTGGGGGATACTGAAATAGAAGATCTAACATTTTATCCTTTTGTCCAAAGACTATCTCCCTCTCCTCAAAAGTCACCCTGGGTTTTTGCTGTATATGCAAGTAGAATTTTACAGGGAAAAAAAGAAAAAAAATCAACTGGATCAAATTGGTCAGCTAGCCAGGCAGGGCATAGGCAGAATGTTTTTGAATATCAGTTTGAACTACCTGTTTAACTGTGTTTATTATGAACTACCTTACAGAGATGATGAAATAATTAACAAAGTCCTTGGAAAAGATAAGATTCCCAAAAGGATAAATTCATTTTAGTTTCTATAGAGCTCTTTTACAAACAGTCTTGACAGTGAAGACACACTGTCTTTAAGACAGTCTTTACTGTCTTAAAGTATCTTTTTAAACATCTTGAAAAAAAAAAGACTTTTCATATAATATCACATGTCTACCATATGGCCCACGGAGAATGGACAGGTAAATTAGCAAGTCTATTATGAAAATAAGTAAGGTCAAAATTTGAAAAAAATCCAGCTGTGAGTAACTTTTTATGTGATATTTACAAGAATCAACTACAGACCTAGAGTGGACTTGTTTGAGCTTCTGATGCTCTCTGCCACCATAGAAGTGTCAAGTAATATTCAAATGCGTGGGAGGAAGTAGCTCCCAGAACAACTATGTCGTCCCAGAGACTTGTGGGATCACAGCCGCAATGCTAATCCCTATCTGGAACCTGGGGTTTCTTATTCAGAAACTCTGGGCCCAGACCCAAAAACCTGCAGTTTTAACAGAAGCATCTCTGGGGATTCAGTGCAGGTGCACTAATGCAGGGGTTCACTCCACACTTTGAGAAACTCCGCTATATGAGGCACAGAGCAGAGCCAGGGAGAGAAACTCCGTGATTTACTTACTATTGTAATTGACAAAGGGACCCAGTTCCTGAGTGAATAATGAAGCAATTCTCAAACATCTATTCAAGTACTTAAGAGCAGAGGGAAGAAGGCAGAGAACTACAAAATCAAAATGGACTACCATTTGAGCAACCCAATGCGATGGCAAAAAAATGGCAATTCTATGGCATGGACATACATACTGGTTCCTCTTAAATGGTTTACAAAAGAGTCTGTAGAGTTTTGTTTTGGTTTGGTTTTCCTTATATGTAAACCCCCATCACACTGTATAATGGAAGAGACTGAAGATATTAATTGTGAGCAGTCATGTTTGCAGAAACTCATATTCCACAAGCAGAGAATATTTATGTGCCATTTAAATACTACATACTGTTAATAAAGTACAAGGTGTTAACCTTCGCAGCATAAAACACAGTAATCAATCGGGTGTTGTTAGATTAGTACAAGTATGATTTCCAAAAACCAGCTGTCATGCAATCCAAATTCATTTTATTATTTTTTAATAAAGATGGGGTCTCACTCTGACGCCCAGGCTGGAGTGCAGTGGCACCATCACAGTTCACTGCAGCTCGAACTCCTGGGCTCAAGCGATCCTCCAGCCTCAGCCAATCCAAATTTAAATG
>RJWJ010015011.1:0-36605 GCA_004363605.1 Indri indri | reverse complement strand
TCTAAAAAAAAAAAAAAAAAAAATTATGGATTTTGGAGCATTTCAAATTTCAAGTTTTCAGATTTGGGCTGCTCACTCTGCATGAAACATACTTTATATGCTGTATCTGACCATGAACCTGCAGTCTTTGTATGTTCAATCCTATAGTTGGTTGTTTTTGCTGACACTCCCTCTTGGTAGTTTGTGTCCTTATGTGTTAAGTGATTTTTGATTGGGAATTCATGTTCCTTGGAACTTTGTGGGAATTCTTTGAGGCCTAGTTTTAAAGTGTATTTCTCAAGATAAGATGTGCCTTTGCTTCTTTGATTTCTGTACTACAATGATGTATAAACTTTGGCCCCAAATTGCGTAAGTGGGGCCTGGTGGTTGGAAATTTTCAGGAGAGATTTTTTCCCCCATTTTCCCCAGGACCAGGAACTATGCATCTCCTCTGTCTCCCTCGTGGGAGTGTTTCTGGCTCCTGACTTGCCCACTAAGATCCAAGCTTTATTCAAGGGTCTCTGAACAGAGCCCCATCCTCCCAACCCCAGGCTGGCCAGCCAAACCCCGGTTCCAGGCTCCTGTGACCTGCAGGCATCCCAGGCCCAGCGGTGGTTTGTGCTCTTTATGGTGTCTGACCTCTGGGGAGTTCCCTCATTTTCCTGCCGGTTCCTTAAAAAAGACACATTATTTGGTATTTTTAGGTGTGCTGTCCTGGGAGGGGGTTTCTGTGAACATCTAGTCCACCACATCGTAGGAAACATGAGTCTGGGGTGTGGACTGGTCAATACGGGTTCTGAAACTCCATGGGGCATGGGTCCACCCGGCCTTTCTTCAACTTCCCCCTCAGTCCCTTTGTCCTTCTGGGAACGCAGGCTACCTGCATAGAAGCTTCGTAAATCCGTGTCCAAACAGTTCTCCAGGAAGCGCCTCAGAGGTAGAATGTGCCCAACGGGGGCGGTCCAGTCTGTCAAGAAGTCTTCCACGACGTGGTGGATGGCCGCGGGCCGAGGCAGGGGCCAGTGCGCGGGGCGGAATCTCACCTCCTGTTCTGTGGGGGGAGAGAGGGAGCCCCGTCAGAGCCGAGAGGCTGGCCTTCCTGCCCTCGCGCCCACATCCCAGACGCTTCCCTCACTCACGCTCCGCTGTCCTGGGCTGTGGCCAGCTTGTTCCCCAGCCACCTCCAAATACATGGAGGGCCGACGTGAGGAAGAGGAACTAGACTCGTCTCTGTGGTCTCAGAGAGCAGAACTAAAGACTAATAACTTCAAGTCAGTGTTTCTCTAAGACTCACATGGATGGAGGTCTACTGTGGCTGCCTGAAAACTGGTCTTTCTGTGGGAAGATTCAGAGGCCATGCCTTGAGAGGGGTCTCAGAGCTCACAGCGTCCAGCTTCCCACTGGCGTGGCCTCCCTTCTGTGGTGTCCCTGTCAGATGGCCACCATGCCATGACTTGAGCATCCCGTTCTGGGAAACCTGATTTTGGGGCTGACCAGTTCCACTGCCAAGCAGCTCTCACTACCATTACTCCTTATGTTGACTACAGACCCGCATCCCTGTCACTTCCACCTGTTGATACCACCTCCGCCCTTGGGGACAGCTCCTAGGAGACCACCCTCTTCCACGTGACTGCCCTTCAAGCTCTGCAGCAGGAGCTGTGTTCCCCAGGGGGTTCGTGTATGGGTAGCTACTCTGTGCCAGCACGTGCTGGCATTCTGTGTACATTGTCAGACTTACCACGAGGAAGGTACTATTGCTGTCCCCACTTTACAGATGAGGAGGTTGAGGCTCAAAGAGGTTAAGTAATGGTCCAGGGTCACATAGTGACGAAAGGACATACCTGGGAATGTCGCCCAGCTGTTCTGTACTGTGTCAACCAGCCCCAGTTCCTTCTAACACTCAGTCTGCAGATCCTCCCTCCCCCACCATGGGTAGCTTCCTTTGGAGACCCTGCAGCGCGACACCATCCCTCTTACTCTGTGGTGCCTTGGAGGAGAGCCTGATGATCCACGTGTGGCCTGTGCAGGTGACAGCATGTGCCAGAATCTGCCAAGTCTCATTTATCATTCTCACACCTCCTGCCCCTGCCTGGTCTCTAGGTGGAGTCCCCCAGCCGTCCCCCTCTGTCAGCTGAGGGTGTTGCATGAAGGTTTAATGGTGACAACTACACAGACAGGGTCGGAGGAACGCCACCTCTAGAAAGCCCCTGCCTGGGGCAGGGCAGTGGTGGCTCACCGGTGGGGAGCTGTCTGTAGTAGTAGATAACGGGATGCAGGAAGTTGGACTGCCAGGCGTCTTCCGTGTGCCCCACAGACCGGTCGTGAAAAAAGACGTCCTTGTCGGGTCCAGAGAAATTTTTGCCGTATTCCATGCTGACGACGAAGAGCCCGTGCCTTGCCTTCCTCCCTGTGAGGGTCTCCAGCTGGGGCAGCATCAGCATGGGGAACTCCTCCAGGTACTCGAAGGCGGTGGCATTCCTGGGGAGAACGGCAGCACGGGGGACCCTCAGTGCCGAGGCAGAGGTGAGGGTGTGGCGCGTGGGCGTGCGCGTGTCTCTACCTCCAGGAAGTGTCAGTCAAGCAGTGCAGACTCCGATCGGCTCCACACACCTCACTTTAGTGTGACTGTCACAGCTAAGCCCTCACTAACACAGGGGACAGATGCCAGAAAACCATGTAACCTGAAATGGGTATTTGGGGAAAGAGTGTTCCAGACTGAAGGAACAGTAAGAGAAAAGCCCTAAGGAGGGAGTGAATGCCTTGTTGCATTCAAGGAACAGGAAGAGGCCAGCGTGGCTAAGCAGAGTGAATGGGGGCAGAGGGCGGGAGGGCTGCAGGGGTGGGGTTAGAGAGGGCTGTGCCTGTCGTGACAGCAAGTGCTGATTTCACCTGGATGGAGAAGGGAAGCTGCTGGCCGTGGGGGACACTTAGCAGAGAGAGGACCAGGGTGGCTCGGGTTTCTAAGGACCACTCTGGCCACGGTGCTGAGAACAGACCACAGGCCCAAGGTGGGGTGCTGGTGATGTGCACCGAGGTGGCAGGCAGAGCTGGTGAGAGCTGGCCAGATTGTAGACATAACTAGAAGGTAGAGGTGACAAGACCTGCCCACAGTGTGAATGTGGGGTGTCATTCGAGAGAGGGGCACCAAAGGTGACGGTGATGTGAGGTTTCTGCGCAGAGCACATCCCTGAACTTGGTGTGCTGTGACACTCCCTGCCTTTGGATCAGGCTGTTCTCCAGATGAGAGGAACTGGTTGTTCCTCTGCTGTCACCTGCCACCTCTCCTGAGTGCCCCCACCCCTCTGGGCTCTGCACTGCTTCCTTCTCAGGAACCGTCTATCCTCTGTGATCTGCCGCTCATCCTTGATTGGTAAGCACCGTGACCAGCGTGGGCCTGGCCCGAGGGGACTCTCGGACCTGCGCTTCGGGTGCCTCACAGTTGCCTTGTTCGCTGTTTATCTACTTGGTGCCAAAGGCTTTCTATGAGTGACCTTTCCTCCTTCCATCATTGCTGCAAGGTAGGCATAATCATCCCTACTTTGCAGATGAGGCGAGAAAGGCTCAGAGAGGCTACCGAACTTGCCCAAGGTCACACAGCAAGAGAGTGGTAACCCTGGGGTTCACTCTCAGGAACATCTGTCTGACTGACTGCAGAGCTTGTGGTGTTGATTTCGCTGATTTTCCCCCTAGAATAGACTCCCCTGCTCCCCCCTTGCAGGCTTCGTCTCAGGAAGGAACAACTGGGTATTCCACACCTGGAACAGGCACAGAAACGCTATGGCAGGGTGTGGTGGTGGGGGGTGGGGTAGGGAAGGCTACTCACTCCTTCAACAGGACGACATCGGCCAGCACACTGAACATCTGGTAGAGCCCAGAAGCCTCATTCACGCGCCGGACGATGGAGCTGGTCAGCTGTGTGATGGGGAGCTCAGTGGAGGGCCAGGCGACGCCATGGTGGCGATACTCCAGGAGCCGGTGGACGGCTCGCGCTGAAACGGCCAGAGCAGGAATGGCATGTGCACATTTTACCTCTGGTCAGTGGGGGGACGTGTAGGCCTCGTTGACCCCTTGGGACCCAACACACACTTGTTTGCACGGCTCAGGGCCAAACTTGTGGGTGGGGAGCAAGTGAGGGAGGGACCGCAGAAGCCCTCAGAGAAGGGCCGGCGGACGTTTTCTGTAAAGGGTTGGATGGTCAGTGTTCTCTGCCTTGTGGGCCACATACTCAGGGACGCTGCCCCTAGCGTGAAG
Source organism: Indri indri (assembly GCA_004363605.1). NCBI lineage: Eukaryota > Metazoa > Chordata > Mammalia > Primates > Indriidae > Indri > Indri indri. The sequence continues at coordinate 32,375 of RJWJ010015011.1, read as the reverse complement.
GCAGCCAGATGACAGAGAAAGTGGGGCACGGCTGCATTCGGGCCACAGGCCAGAGTCTGTCCACACTGCTGTAGGCCGCCTGCATGTGGGAGCCCCACTGCCCCCACCTCACACGAGGAAGGTCAAAACCAGACCCAGGGCCTTCCTCGGAAACCTCTCCCAGTGAGCAGGCCCTGTTCTGTCAGAGTCGCCCTAGGAAAGCTGATGGCTCCTGCACTTTCCCGCCCAAATCCAGCCTGCTCCTGGGTTCTATTTTGAGATGCCCTGTCCGTCAGGATAGAAAGCGACTGCTGTCTGGAACAGCAGGGAGCTGGTCCTCCGCACACCTGGCGCTGCCACACACAGCTGTGGGGTGGTACATCACACACAGGCGCCTGCTCTTCCAAAACTAATCAACACCCAAATCCAATAAAGGTGAGGGCACGCAGACTGCTCACGTGAAAGGAAACCCAGGGGGCCAATGACCACAGGAGGGGCTCGGCCTCACCACGCGGCTGGCTCGCTGAGCAAGCGATGGTTAGGATGGTTTTGCAAAAGGTTTAGGGATCACACAGCTAGACAAGCGTGGGGAAGGTGCCCTGGACAAAGGGAACAATGCATGCACTGTTTAACCTTGAGACAGCCCGGCACATTTGAAAAGCAGGGTTTGTGTGGAGAGGAGGCACGGGATGAGACAAGAGGGTGGGCTGGTGGGGCCCTTGCAAAGCCACTGATGCCACTGGGGAGCTGGAGTTCTCCCCAGGAGGACGTGGAGCCGCTGAGCGAAGGGAGGAGGAGATTTTTTTGTTTCAAGAAGGGTTGTTTTGGTGGGTACCATGGTTGGATGGGAACTCAGAGGGACCAGGAAGAGCAGCCAGGAGAGACAAAGCTTCACCTTTAAGACCACCCAGCTGCGGGGGAACCCAGGTTAGTGTTCTTCCCGCTTGGCATCCTTGTGAATGCATGGTGCTTAACCCGCACGGGGCTTGTGCACATAACACGCCCCCCAGATGTATCCATTTTTGCACTTTATCTGATACCTTTCTAGATACATTCTCAGACCACCTGTTGTCATCTACCCCCTGTAGGGAATTTATGACAGTCAGCTACTGATTAGCAATCTCTCAACACTTCTGGAAATCAGGAGTGTGTTTCTAAGCCCTGGGGATACTGATGGTGGTTCTGTCTGGGGACAGCAGCCCTCTCAGCTGGGCTCACCTGTGTACCGGAATCCGTGGATGAAGCCCCCAGCAGATCTCCTGTAGTCTACCGAGTGGCTAGCGGTACCCAAGATAAAAAGACCCCGGCTCCCTTTGGACTCATAGCTGGCTCGGATCAGCGGGTACTTCATGTCGAATGGATTCCCCGAATTGAGTCTGAGGGACCTGTGAGTGGAAAGGGTTGTTAATAAAAATAGCTGCTGTGTACAAAGCACTTATCACAGGCCTGGCACTAAGTGCTTTACATTAAACCTCACCATGACCCTGGAAGTGGGTGTAATCATCTCCATTTAACAGATGAAACAACTGAGGCTCAGGTTAAGGACACAGAGGGACAGAGCCAGGATCCAAGTCTGACTCAAGGCTGGGCTCTGAACTAAGGCTGGGTCCTGCTGTCACCTAATGGGAAAGGAGGGTCTGCACAGGCCCACCAGCTTTTCCTTGTCCTTTTGTGCCCTTGTCAGAAGGCAAATGAAAGACCGGGTGGTTGCTTTTTGTTTGTTTGTTTTGTTAAGAGATAGGATCTTGCTCTGTCACCTAGGCTGGAGTGAAGTGATGCAGTCACAGCTCACTGCAGCCTCAAACTCCTGAGTTCAAGCGATCTTCCCACCTCAGCCTGAATAGCTAAGACTACAGGTGCACCACCATGCCCAGCTAATTTTTTTCTTTTTTTTTTGGTAGAGATGGGGGTCTCACTATGTTGTCAAGGCTGGTCTTGAACTCCTGGGCTCCAATGATCCTAGCACCTTGGCCTCCTAAGGCGCTGGAATTATTGGTGTGAGCCACTGTTCTCTGCCAGGATGGCTGCTTTGGTATCAAGCCTCATAAGGTATTGGGCCAGCAATATTTGGGACTAGGCTCTATAAAGCAGTTCTTCAAAATACAATTATAAATAATTTTAGCAACTAACATTTTATTGAGCATATAGTATATTCTAAGTGCTTTCTTATATTAATCTTTGCAATAACCATATGAGAAAGATATTAATCCCATCTCAGAGATGAAGAAACTGGGGCACAACATGGTTAAATAACTTTCCCAGGACTCGCAGATTTGGTAAGTAGAGAATCTCGGGCCGACCCCAGAGCCTGTGCTCTGAGCCACCATGCTACACTGCCTTTTGGCAAATTCACCTGCGTGTTCTGCCTCCGCTTGATTTCCCACCTTGCAGGTAGAGGCTCTCAAAGCAGATGAAGACCTGCTGCTGCTGCTCGCCCAGGACAGAGGGCCTCAGGGCCACCTGAGACCCACAGTAGACAGCTTGTGTCCTGAGAGGGAGACCAGGCAACACCCACATCCGTTCTTAGACTGCTGCCCTGAAAGCCCTGTTGCTGGCCTACTGAGTGGCTACTGTGTTCCCTCAGGGAGGGGTTTGCTAAGAGATCCTACCTCCTCCCCCATTTGGACTCACTTATTGAAAATGGAGAAGTCAAAGTTCCAGCCCAGGCAGCGGATGACCCGGTCGTAGGCCACACGCATGGCAAAGTTGTCACTGTTGTCCTGGGGGAGGGTGATGGAATCAGCACTCTGGTTAGAATTGTTTTCCTCCAGGAAGAATTTCAAGGTGACATGGAACTTGCCTTCGTGGTCCTTCACGATGGCCAGATCTGTCAGGTCAGACTCGAGCAGCCCATCCAGGGACTTCAGCTGGTAGGTGTCCAGCAGGCCATTGTTGATGGCTCTGGGGCCCAAAGAGAATGCAAGGGAGAGGCGGTTAGTCCAGCTGGGGTCAGGAAAGGCTTTGGGGGAGTTCTCCCCATATTTTGGGCTTACACTACCACACACACAAGCAGGGATGTGGCATACCTGAGGTCTCCAACGTAGTGGGTGGCCCAGGACAGCCGGACCCGGGAGCGGCTCAGCATGTGGATAAAGTTTGTGACCCCCAAGATGTTCTCTGCTGTCTCAAAGGCTGAGTTCCCACGGCCCAGGATCAGCACATTCTGACCCACAAAGTCCTCGGGGTCCACAGACACGGACTCATAACCCTCCACATATTCGGAACCAGGGAAGTTAACTTGGTTGGGGGCTGACAAACCAGTGGCTACAAGAAGGACGCTGCAGGTGGCGACAGAGGAAAGATGGCTTAGTCTCTTAGCTACAAGACCACCAAGCGAAAATCACTCTCTGGGCCCACCCACCACACCCCGACTGCTGGCTCCTGAAAGAAAACAGGAGAACAGTCATTCATTCATACGTTCATTCATTCATCTATTTACTGAACTGTCCCAGTGTACCCGAGATGCTCCACCCCTGCCTCTCACTGAGCTCACAGTCCAGCGGGTACACATTCTCCTGCACTAGGGATTAACAATGCTGTCTGAGGAGAAGGTGACACTACGAGAAACTGAGTAATTCATTTAAGTCTGAATACAGCAATCAGACCCACTATCACCCTTGGTGATGGAAATGAACCCTGACATTCTCTCTTCCCTTTCTGACTTGCCTAGCAGACGCAAATGTCCGCTGAGCAGTAATTTCATACCAGGCCCTGTGCTAAATGTGTCTGTACATTATCTCGTACTTCTCAAAACAACTCTGAGTTGGTGTCACGTGGCCTGCTTTACAGGTGAGGAGACACAGGCCTTGTGGGCCCACAGCTCCTAAGGTCAGCAGGCCTATGTACGCCTGATTCCAAAGTCCTGCTCTTTATACTGGTGGGGACTACAACCAGGTGGTGGGCAGCTGGGAGCTGGATCCTACCAGCCTGCAGAAGAACGATTTGACCACGGGGTGGTTTCAAACACAGAGCTGCAGGGCCTGCAGAGAGGCACATACAGCTCCATCAAGCCTTGCTCTCTGATCCTTGTCTACTCTGCTCCATGGTAGCGCAGCTGCCCAAAATCCAAGAGTCCACGTCGCTGTAACTGTTCTTTCCCCGGGCTGTAACAGGCAAGGCCAAGTCGGGGCTTCCGGCAATAGGCTTGAGAAGATGAACTCTGGCAGAGTGCCTGCGTAGAGCCAGGTGTTAGGCTACCAGCCAGGAAGGGAGAGGCAGTCTGGTGCAGCAGAGAGCACAGGCTTTGGGCTCAGGAAGACATGTGCTCAAATTGCAGTTACACCACTTATTAGCTGTGTGACATAGCACCAGTTACTCAACTTCTCTGAGCTGCAGTTCTTAAATGAGGATCAGTGAACTTCCCCCACAAGGTCCCTGTGAAGATTAACCAAGTTTGGGACTGTCCACACAATATTAAACTGTCTCCCAAGCCAAAGAAAGCTAAATCTGATTGCTGGAAGTACTGCCTGCGGGGCCTCCCACTCTGGTTCACTTCTGAAATCCCAGAGAGCTTAACACTTGCTGGACACTTGACCCAGGGTTTCCCCAAACATATTTTGGGGAACACTAATTCCAACAGATGCTCTACATAAAGGGTTTTGTGGGTTCATACGCTGTGTTTATGCTGAATACTTTACCCAATGCTGGAACATCACAGTCAAGGTGAACATATTAAAGGCTAACAAGTCCTGGAGGAAAAAAATTGTTAGTATTTTCCAAACACATTTGACGGCAATTTTTTTACGACATTTGGGAAATGATGGCTGACGGAACCGCTCAGCACTGAATTTCAGTGGGAGCAAGGAGCGGCAGAAATGCCCCTTTTCCCCCATTCCTCCTCCACGTACCGGCCAGCCAAGGTGTGCCGTTTGTCTAGGAAAGGCTCCAGCTTCAGCAGGTGAGCTGCGGCGCCGGTTCCTTACCTGCACTGGTAGGCCTGGCCCGTCTGGTCGGTCAGGATGAAGTAGTGGCCATTCCAGGCCTGTCGATCCTTGTCCAGAGTGACGTAGGTGATGGTGGTGTTGTACAGCACGTGGAGCCGCAGCCTGTCTGCGAAGTCGCCCAGGTAGCGCACCATGTCACGGGCGTCGGGGAAGTAGGCCTGCGAGTAGTGTCTAAAGAGCAGCAGGGGGTCGTGGCTGAGCAGAGAGTTCCAGTCGTGGCGGAGGTTGAACTCGGCGTTGGCCTTGCCCGTGAAGCGCTTGTTGATGCTGATGAGCTTGCGGTGCCGGGGGTAGCGCGTGAAGAAGCTGCCCGGCGCCGGCGCGCGTTCGAACACGGCGTAGTCCCTCCCGGCCCGCTGCAGGAAGTAGGCCATCTGCAGGCCCGCGGGCCCGGCGCCCAGCACGCAGTAGTCCCGGTGCGGGGGCGCGGGAGCCTTGGCGGGGCGCACCGACAGCGCCGGGTGCAGGGCGATGGTGAGAAGCAGCCCTGGGGAGCCCCACAGCGGGGCCGCGGCGGAGAGGCCCATCCTGCGGCAGACCAGAGGGGTGAGGCCTCGCACCGCGCAGCCGGGTACGACGGAGGCCCAGAAACGGGCAGGGCCTTGCCCGAGCGCTCACGGCAACGTGGAGCAGGACTAGGACCAGAACCCAGGGACCTCGGAGCTCATTTGCCCCGACTCCTTTTTTCCAAGCTGGGACCTGGGGCTCCGCACAGGGGTCCTGGACCCCTGCATCGCCTCTCCTTCACGCTCTGCTTGCCCAGGGGCGCCAATCCCCTTCGTGTGACCATGGTGGCCTCCGCCCTGGGGATGGAGAGGGTGTTTCCCAATTTTCCCCCAATCTGAGGGGTGCCCAGCGCCCCTCTGGCGCCCTCCCAGGATAGACCCCCGGAGGCTTGCTTCTCTTTGGCGGTGCCCCAGGGCGAGGGCCGGACCCGAAGGAGGTGTGGCCTGCGGGGCCCCGCCCCTGCCCGCTTCCGCGCGCCCCAGCCTCTCCGGCCACGTGACAGGGATGCCCCAGCACACCTGCCGCCCTCCCGTCGCCGCGCTCCGGAGCCGGCTGGTTGCGCCTGCGCGGTGCCGCGCCCTCAGCTCCCGCTTCCCTGCAGCCGGCCGGTCACTCGCAGAGCCCGCGCTTCCCAGCCGCACGGAGCAAAGCCGCAGCCGACTGAGGCGGCTCGCTGGTGCCGCGGCCCCGCCCCTCGCGCCCACGGGCGGGGTCACGTGCGCGGCGCGCGGCACGCCGGGACCAGCTGGCGGGCTCGGGCTCCGGGCCAGCGCGCCGGAGAGGGGCGCACGTGCTGTGCGCGCGGCCACGCGGGCCGGGAATGTGCGCGACAGCGAGGTGGAGGGCCTGGACCCTCCTTTTTAAACTGTGCCTCTCCACATGTGAGGGAGGGGAGCACTTAATTTTGGAGCCGATCTAAGCTCTTACATCCCATTAATATAGCCAAAGACAAACTAGTTGGCCTACCCCGGATTGTGGGACTGGAATCCAGCGTGGTGAAGCCAGGAGAGATAAACCAATTAACAAGCGTTTGCTACAGTGATTCAGTGTTGTGTTTAGTACGTAACATACTCGACTCACTTTGATCTTCCACCCACTAGGAGAGGTGGGCAAAGGATTCTGTTTCCAACATATGGTAGTGACTGGCCAATTGGCGGCATAGGGGTGAAGTGATTTGCTTAGGATCACACAGTTAAGAAGTGGAGCCTTGGCTGGGCGCGGTGGCTCACGCCTGTAATCCTAGCACTCTGGGAGGCCAAGGCCGGCAGATCCTTTGAGCTCAGGAGTTTGAGACCACCCTGAGCAAGAGCGAGACCTGTCTCTACTAAAAGTAGAAAGAAATTGGCTGGACTAGAAATACATAGAAAAAATTAGCCAGGCATGGTGGCACATTCCTGTAGTCCTAGCTACTCAGGAGGCTGAGGCAGGAGGATCGCTTGAGCCCAGGAGTTTGAGGTTCCTGTGAGCTAGGCTGACGCCACAGCACTCTAGCCCAGGCAAGAGAGTGAGACTCTGTCTCAAAAAAAAAAAAAAAAGTGGAGCCTGGAATTAAAACTCAAGAGGAGGCAACACAAATGGCAGGAGGGTGATAAACTGGATGATCAGGGTTGGTGTCGCAGGGGTGGCATGTGGCCCCTGCAGGAGAGGTACATGGGCAGAGTATTTATGGGGGAAGTACAGGAGCCTTCAACAGGTATCATGTAAGTCCGGTGAAATGGGGCTGAGGCTTCTTGTGGGAAGGCAGCGCAGAACTCTGTGCTCTCACAGCTTTGCACAGCTGGAGCTTTTCATTAAAAATTGTAGCCAAGGGCTCTAGAAAAAACTTCCCGGACCCCTCAGGCCAAAGTAGTCACTAAGGAATGCCATTTATCTGTTTTCTTCACAGCCTGTACCAACACCAGAGAAAAGCTCCATTAGAGCAGAAATTGTCCAGTATCTGGCATACATAAGTTCCTCCGTAAACATTTTTTTCTGCCCAATACGATCTGCAGGAAAGCAAGCATTTGTCAAATAAGCACGTAGCCCTCCAGATCCCCAAGTGTGGCCTCTCAACCGAATCCAAACTTCACAGAACAAATCTCTTTATTAAAAAGATTTATTCTGTAAAATTTGGTTTCAGTCAAAAGGCCACACTTGAGGATCCAGAAGGCCACATGTGGCCCCAAGGCCACAGGGGGTGAAGATTATGAAAACAGGTGCTAGCAAACTATTAAGTACCTAAAATTGTTGCCAGTCTTATTTGGTGAATACAGTAGTGGGAAATTAGACAGGATTGGTAAGGTATGTATGGCAGGGCCCCGGGACTGGGTTGAACACAGACTGTGGACACCAGGATGCTATTGGAGGTTCGAATGCAGGATTTTTAGCAGTCAACCTGGCAGCCCCATGCAGGACAGGTAAAAGCAGTGGACAGTGATGCAATTATTTTTAGCGAATGAGCCTGAAGTCACTTCCACTTGTTCCAGTTAATCCTGCTGGATCAGGCCATGGGCTTTCAAGAGGAGATCTGGCGAATACTGCTCCAGACTCAAAACCCCTGGCACCTGCCACACCACTTTCATATGGATTTTTAAACACCATTTACATAGAAAACTCCCCAAGCACATTTTCCGCACTCTCTCCAGTACCTCTGACGACAAAGTTCAGTAGACTTTTGCTTGCTTTCTGAGGCTCCAAATGTTTTGATTAAATCTGTCACGTTAGGAATGCTACTCAAAAGCTGGGCCTGTTCCCTCATCTATGCAATGGTATTACTCCCACTGGCATCACAGTTGTGTATGAGGCTCAGATATTTGCAGAAAAGCTTAGTGTAGTACGTGGCAGGGTTAATTACTTCAGTAAGCCTCTAGCCAAAGCTAAACTTGTCAACAATTTACAAACCATTACAATTGCCCCCCAGTGGAACGTCCATCGAGGTCTGAGGCAGTCTTCCTCAGGAGCAGGAACCCCACCTCGACCATGCCCTTTGTGTTTTACTAGTGCTTTGGGTCCCAGTGTTTCTTAGAGACAGTGAACTTTCTAAGGTCCACAGTTGGGTCTTGCACACAGCCAGCAAGCACTTATGCTTGTGGAAATGGACTTCTTACGGGTACTCCCATAAGGCACCTCACAACTGACAGCACTGCTCATGAAAAGATAAATTTCACAGGGTTCCTGGAACAAAAAAATTTAGGGCATCCATCACCTAAAAGGAATGTAAAACTAAGAATGCTTAAGAAGACATGATGGAACCCAGGTTACGAACTCCAGACAGAAACTGCTGAATCTCACTCCCCCTCCCAAGGGCTACTTGAAGAAGAGTAAATCGTTAATGTGCACCTAGGATGAAGGAAGAGACTAAACAGACTGATATTTTATTCCATCTGTCAAACGTCTTGAGAAGAGTTGAACACTCCAAGGCCCTTCTGGGCTCAGTGGAATTACAAATTCCAGCTTCACATCACTGTCTGGTTTAAGTTTCTTCCTCTGAAAGACACAAAAAATGTTAACAGAAATGAGCCATGTTGTGTGCTGTGGTGTTCTTTCCTTTCTGAACCCATGCCATGTATGTATGAATTTTCTGCACCTCCACTCAGAAGTTAAGCTTTTCAGATCCTTATAGGGCCGAGAGCTGTTTCGCTCCATCACCTGCTGGTGTAACTGACTTGGAGCAGACCGTTTGCCCTCTAGACCACTGGCGCTTCCATCAGGGACTTCCATTGCCTTTCTCCAGATGCTTCTGCCTCAATCTCACCACTTCTCTGAAAGACCACTCTCCTCCCCAGCCTCTTCATGTGATTCTAAAGGCTCTGGAAGCAGCTCTGGGAGCCAAAGTGAATGGTTCTCCAAACCCAAGTACCAGGGAACTCTCAAAAAGTCTTATCAGGTTAAGGATGACAATGGCTATAGAACTTGCTCCCATGCTAGCCCACACATCACTCTAGACTTCAGAAAGAGGCTTGTTACACACCTTCTTCTTCCTCTTCCTCCTCTTCCTCCTCCTCCTCATCTTCATCAGAGCTAAAGGTGCCATCAGGCAGGCTGTACACTCGGATGACCTGCTTGTTGGGGTCCTTGAGGATGAGGTATTTGCCTTCCTCCAGCTTCATGCAGATGTCGATGACGCAGCGCAGAATGCCCCAGGCGTTCTCCACGCTCAGGTTGATCTGGCTGGCAAACTCATTGGGCTTGAACTGCTGGGTGCCCAAGATGACGTGGCGCGAGGAGTCTTTCACATGGTACCGAGAAACGTAACTAGTGGGAGGAAAGGAGATCAGTGGTTGGAGCAGAGAGACAGCAACAATTGGGGTCAGATGTCAATTAAATGCTGATGCTTGGTCTGCTGCTACTCCAAAGGAAAAAGGTGGAAGATAAGCCTTCACCTCCCTACTCAGACCCCCCCCTTTTCAGAAGATCAGCTCACAACTCATGGGCAGCAATCTCACCCAAGCTTGAGGTACTCAGATCCAGCCAGCAGAGCACAGCAGGTCCACCGGGCCAACTTGTAGCTGTTGTTCTTCAGCTCAGTGGCGATGACGGCCCCTCGCTGAGAGTCCAGCTTCTGACGCCAGTCAACACCATTACAGTGCTGCAGGAGGAAAGCCCCGGTTACAGGAGCGGAGGCAGGCTCCTAATGCCCAAGGCTCTGGGACCTCCTCTGGCAGAGAAGCTGCCTGGACTGCCTGACTAGAAAGTGAGGATGCACTGAGACGGTTATCATTTCAGGGACAAAGACACGTCCCTTCCCTTGCACAGCCTGCCACACAGCACACAAGTAAATTACAATTCCTCTCTTTTAGAGCTCACCTAGACAGGGACGAGCAGACAGACAGACACACAGATGGACAGACACACAGACGGACGGACGGACACACACACACACACGTTAGAAATAAGTGCCATAGAAATGGCAGAGGCAGCTGTTTACTATGTGTTGTATGGTAAGAAAGGGCTCCACAGACGATGTTGACCCTGCAGAGAACGCTGACACACAGGCTACAGGTGGAAACAGAAGGTCCTGATCTGAGAGGCCTGCTGGGTGGGAAAGACAGGCTCAGCTGCCCCAGGTGGGGGCAGAGGCCTGCAGAGGGTGAGGAGCTCAGAGCCTGACGTTTTACACCCTCTCCCCCACACGAGGGACCCCGGAAAGACTGTCTTGTCTAACCACCTCATTTATAGATGTGGGAAGTTGGACCCACAGTGAGGTCAAAGGTCACATGGCAGAGGTTCCCAAACTTTTTTGGTTCATGGCAACCCTAAGGCAAAAGAAATACTCAAGAATTCCTTTTATGGCCGGGCGCAGTGGCTCACGCCTGTAATCCTAGCACTCTGGGAGGCCGAGGCGGGAGGATTGCTTCAGCTCAGGAGTTTGAGGTTGCTGTGAGCTAGGCTGACGCCACAGCACTCCAGACCACGCCACAGCACTCCAGACCAGGCAAGAGAGTGAGGCTCTGTCTCAAAAAAAAAAAAAAAAAAAAAAACAAACCACATAGTACTATTCTGACACACTTGTGTTTCTCTCAAAAATTTAAAATATCCCGTGGTACCTTTGTCAGTTTGCTGTGGCATTTTTTTCCTTTTTGTTAGAGACGGGGTCTTGCTATGTTGCCCAGGCTAGACTTGAACTCCTGGGCTTAAGCAATCCTCGCTCCTCAGCCCCCTGTAGTCCTATAGCCAGGACTATAGGCACGCGCCACCACACCTGGCTTGCTGCGGCACTTTAAGAGCCCTTCCATCAATCTGCATTGCATTATGGAGGCAGTGTTCTGGACAGCTGATTGGCAGAGATGAATTACATTTGGGGGTGGTGGTGGAGATAAGTCAGTTAGGAGACAAATGGAAAACAGGAACCATCAACAGGGTCCTGAGCCAGGCGATGATATCAGCGGAATCCTGAATTGAGTCAGCAGACAGACCGCACCTGACAGCAAAACAGAACAGCGCAAAGGAGTCGGAGATGTTCACAGCTCCGAGCTTACATGAGCGGGGGAAAGACAGGCTGACAGACGGACGAGCCAGAGGCAATGACAGGAATGAGGACACTGGAAGGGGAAGGTGTTTTAGCAGAAAACAAAGGGAGGTAGGTCAGAGTAAATCTTAGATTTGAGGAGTCGGGAATGGGCAGCTCAGTCATACAACCGGAAGGACCTGAACTCTGCCAACGACTGGCATGGGCTTGGCAGGAGGTCTTCTTCCAGAACTTGCAAATGAGAACTCAGTTCTGACACCCTGACTTCATTCTTGTGACACCCTCAACAGAGAACCAAGCCACACCATGTTGGAATTCTGATCTACAGAGCTATGCGCTAATACGTAGTGCTGTTTTAAGCCACTAAGTTTCTGCTAATTTGTTACAGAGCAAAAGAAACAAACACAAGGCTACATAAAGAAGTACTTGTGGCAAAGAGAGCTGTGTGGGGGACTGACCCTAAGAGAAGGCTCCACTGGGGGTCAAAAACAAGGGGAGCTGGCCAGGTGTAGTGGCTCACACCTGTAATCCCAGTGTTTTGGGAGGCCGAGAATAGCTTGAGGCCAGGAGTTCGAGACCAGCCTGAACAACATAGTGAGACCTTATCTCTATAAAAAAAGGAGGGGAGTCAGCAAAGACCACATGTGAAGGGAACAGAGAAATATACTAGAGTAGCAACACTGAGGTCAAAGCCACAAAAACATGGCAGCGCTGAATGCTACAGGGAGCTCACTGTGGTAAGTCCTAGAAAAGGCGGTTGGCCCCAGAGCCAGGCCCACAGCAAAACTTCCAGTGTTCTCTTAAAAGAGCACAGGTGATGGGGTATAAGGCGTCCTGGAGGGGTCAGAATCAGCAGCAGCCCATGCTGGTCCCTTTGCTCTGGGCAGGAAGCACGAACAGCCCTCCGTACATCTCAGAGACTTGTCCAACACAGGCCTGGCCTTGGAGCTGTCCTCCCCACTGAGCATCCTCTATTCTACACACCGGCACCTGAGGCACCGCCACCCACTTTAATTCAGACGCGGCACACAAGCCTGGGTAGCTTGAGAAAGAATAACAGCCCAGTGATTGTGGAGCACCAGCACAAGGGAGCATGGAAGGAGGAAAAATGGAGGAAGCATGTTTCTATCAAGGTACCTCAGAAGAGTCAATTCTGAGCTAGATCTTAGAATCTGAGTTCAGTGAGGAAGGAGTTGGAAAAAAGGAATCAAAAGACTGAAGAGAAGGCAGTGGCTCAGTAAATCAAAGAAGAGGTCAAAACAAAGCATTGTCAGGCTGACAGAAAAATGGCCAACCCAGATAATGACATCAAAATCAGATGCTTGCAGAGAGTAGAAGCCAACAGGAGGTCAGAATAGAACAGAGAGGAAGAAAGTACTGGAAGAATGAAGTTACTGGTTCTTTTGTGCAAAATAAGCAGAAAAGTTCTTAAAACTTAACACAGTTCTGCAACATACTTTCACACTCTTTCTCAGTCAGGAACTAAGCACAAGAAAAATTTCACAAGACAAAAACCTAGGTAGCTCTGTAAGTAACGAAAGGGGAAAAGAGGCTAGCTCATATGAGCCAGCCTGTGACAAAAGGCACTGTGGGGAACATAGACATGGTATCATGAGGAGGTGACAAAGGTGGTGCCTCACCCTGGAATCCCACTCATTGAGTGTCTTGATGTTGATGAAGGACACTTCGCCATTGGCCCCGGTCATGACGCCGTCATGCTCACAACGAACAATAAGGTCAATATCATCTCCGAGCTTCCACCTGCGATACCTGCGATGAAGGAGATACTCATCTGGTCACCTGAGACCCCACACGGTAGGGCCTGTGCTGCAGTCTGGTCACAACATCCGCCAGAGAGGTAACGTACCGGTACGCAACAGAGGCGATTTCATTCTTATCCATGTCATCCTCCACAAACGGGTTTGGGTTGGGGAAATTGTATCTTTCCTTCCCCTGCAAAAATGACAATGGTGCCATGAGACAGTGCTAACCTTGCAGCCCAGGCCAGTCAGCTTAGTGACTGCCCTGGCCAGGTCCCTGGGGGGCTCTGAGCTCGCTGCTTGTTTTATGCTACTTTCCCCTCCTAACTGTTGGTACCTGATGAATTGTGACAATTATTTAGTACCCACAACTCTCCCCTGAGTCGTTTTTCCCGCCACAGCACATGTCCCCACTTAACACAACAAATTCATTTAGGTGTTCATTGTCTTTCTCTTCCATTATAACAAAGCTCTGCAAGGCTGGGAGGGACGCAGACCTTGCAGAAACCTTGTTTTCTTTGCTGCTGTAAAGCATCTAAAACAGCGTATCTGTACACAATAGTGTATTTGTTAAGTAACTGAAGGAATCTTTAACATGTCTGTGTGAAACATGTATTATTAATAGTATTCTAAATTTACAGAGAAGAAACATGCCCAAGAGCACAAAGCTATGAGGTGGCAGATCTATGGTTCAAAGTCAGGCAGTTTGACCCCAGAGCCCAAGCTTGTAACTCCTGTGCTACAGGCAGGCACCGTATCCCTGCTGCCCAACCCCACAACCCCAGAGCCTCGCACGAAGCAGATGCTCAATTGATAGTAGGTAACTAAATAAAAATTTCCTCACCATTCTCAGGCACTGCTGGGAGAAATTGTGGTTGATGTAGGTCGCTTCCATGGCCAGGTTGCGGGGTGAATTGAAGGAATTACCTTCATCTTGAGGCGGCTCGTTGGCCGTCTCACTCACTGTAAGGAGGTCTGCAAAAGTGGTGGCAAAGTCACCAACACATGCAACAAAGAGTCACTGACAACATGCACAGCATTGTGAAGAGACGTGGAGATCCAAGCAACACAGGCCTTTCCTTCAAGGAACTGTCATCTCCTAACGTGGGTCTCCCAAGGGTGGGACTCATGGGGGGAGCTGGGCAGGCGGGGGATGCTCCTTGGTGACTTTAGAGACTGCCCAACATTAAATTCCATCTCACAGGACAAAGCTGTCCCTTTCAATCTTTTTGCATTCCTGAAGAGAATGATTCTGTTGGCTTTTTAACAAAGGAAAGACCTCAGGTTTCAGATTCAGACTATAACTGTTTTGTTTCTATTGCTGTTATGTTTTGAGTAACCTGGTTTTCATTTATGGTGTGTATACATGTATTAGTATGGTATAAAATATACGTACATGTGTTTCTGCCTTTATGAATAAGCTCAAGCCAAAAAGAAAAGGGGGGGGATCAATTTAAAGGAAGACATAAAGCAAACAGTGAGGATGGCACGGGAGAGGGCAGAGGTCAGGAAAGTACTATTTGAATGAGTAACCCTGCAAGTGTACACTGGGGTTCTGCGAGGACTCCAAAAGCTGACGCGTCAAGGAGGTACTGCAGTGACAGTCCCTTCCAGTATCTGAGGAGGCTGGGAGGGACGCAGACATTGCTGTCAATTCACTTGGGGCAGATGGATGATTTTCTACCCACTCTTTAGCACCAGGGAATGCTTTGAGCTGACAAAAATCCCAACACCTTCGAGTTTGAGTTGTTCCCCAGACGGGCTTCTTACCGAAGTCCGAGTTGTCCCTCTTGTCAAAGAAGAGCTTGGACCCGACTCTCTGGACGACAATATCCCAGGAATACACGGAGCGGGTACAGCTCATCAGCGTGGCCAGAATGGCATCGGTGGCAAACACATTCCCCTGAGTTTTTGCCAGCTGCAAAGAGGACGAAAGATCTGAGGACTCTCTTTGGTCTCACTGCCCATTCACGTGGATGGGAAAGAACTCCTTTGCTTGCCACGTAAACCTGATGCATAAGGAGGTTTTTCCACACACCTACGCCTCCCCTTGCCCAAGAAGGCTGTGGCAGACCAGCCAGCGAGCCTGTGGGCAGAGCTACTGCCCTGGGCTACTGCGGAACCGTGGCCCACTGAGCACTTGCTGGGTTCCAGCCCAGTGTTTCATGATGCTTTCATCCTCGCCCCAATGGCATGTGCCACGTACACTGACCTCCTTCTGCAGATGAGAAAACTAAGGCTCAGAGAGATGAAGCTAGGAGGCACGGCACAGCTGGGGTTCGAGTCCAGCTCTGCTTAACACCAATATTTCTGGCCTGCTCAGCAAAGTGTCTTTATTTTCATCAAACTGTTAAGTCTGATTCAGAAGAGTCTTATCTACAGGCCCCAACAATACACTGACATTCCCATGCACTCTGTTCTGAGGCCTCAGCTGTGGAAGCTGGCAGCACATCTAACGGACGGGATGGGGCAGAGGCGGTGCACACCTTTCGGATGACAGGGTCATCTGTGGTGGTGACAGTGTGGAAGATGCGCTTGATGCTCCGCAGCGGCTTCTCGCTCCTTGTGGTGATGCGGTCAAAGGCTTTGTCATAGTATTCTAGGGCCCCACAACACTCGCTGAGGAGAGAGTGGGCAAGACAGATATGCCAAGTAAAGGAGATGACCCTTTTTTAAAGCCACGGAATCAGAAGTCTTATCCAGAAGTCTAACATATAAGGGATGGAAAACACTGACTAGAACAGAAAAGACAAATCATTGGAGTTTGCTTGGTTCCCTGTCCTCTCAGCTCCTGATGTGGCTCCAGGGGACACAGCGAACACAACCCATCCAGCCCAACCTCTGTGTAAGAGACAGGGAGCCTGAGGCTGAGAGAGAGGACCAGTTACAGCCACATCCGTTGGGGCTGACTTGTGGCCTGGTGCTCTGCTCCCCACTAAGCCCGTCCCATCTACGTGCCCTCTGACATAAGGGGCTCTTGGAGATGTCAGGAGAAGCAAAGATTCTCCTGAAGAATCGCTATTTCTCTTTTGGCTGAAGAGCTTTATCATTTAATCTTACTTCTCTTTTGCTCAGGATTCCAGGAAGCTGAAAGAAATCTGGAATTTAACATCAGCAGATTTCTGCTTTCTTTTTTCTGCCAAAAAAGCTATATAACTTAATCTCCTTTGCTCGGGATGCCAGAAAGTTAAAAGAAATTTGGAGTTTAATATCAGTAGACTTCCACTTTTCCCCCTGGTCTTGTTTTTTAAAATCACTTCTGTTAATTTTTTATAATGTGTTTGGAGTAAGCAGCTTCAAAGCCTTTTTGGAAATACTTCCATCAGCTACTCTACACACGTAAGAGCATGGCGGGAAGTGGCAAAAGATGCTACGTACATGTCCTGTGGCTCTGATACTTCTAGATAACGCATTTTCATCAACTGAGGAAAATCCATTTCCTCTTTCACCTCCCAGTCACTGCGAACTTCAACTGAAGAGTCTCGGGGTTTCTGTGGTGGAAAATCATTGGAGGGAAAAAAAAAAATTAAAGCCCATGCAAAACATAAGCAAAAGACAGCTTAACAATACGAAGGGCTTTTATTCAAGAAATACAGTGCTGGCTGTGTTGTAAGACAGAATCCCTGACCCCTAGAGCTTACACTCTGGAAGAGGGCTGAAGGGATCACAAGTTCAGAAGCAAATAGGGTTCCACTCCCAGGTAATGATGTCACTTGGAGACCACATAGCAGCTCCTTTATACTTCTCTCAGGATAGTAACTATTCTTGATAAAGCAAGCATCACGTCCAGCAAAACGTAACTTCCACCAACTATAACTTCACTTTTGCTTACGTGTGTCTACTACTCTCAGAATGCCCACACGAACATCTGCACGTGAACGTTCGCAGCAGTATACTCGTAACAGCCCCAAAGTATAAACCACCCGAATGTCCACTAACTGGTGAACCGCTCAGCAAAATGTGGTATATCCATACAAAGGAATATTATTGGCAATTAAAATGAAATGAAGTACAGCTGACTCGAACAACATGGGTTTGAGCTGCTCGGGCCTACTTACATGCATTCCCCCCACAACTGAACACGGATGGAAAACAGTATTCTTGGGATGTAAAACCCAAGTGTACGGAGGGCCAACTTTCCATGTGTGGGTTCCATAGGGCCCTCAACAGGACTTACATATGCATGGATTTTGGTACACATGGGGGTCCTGGAACCAATCCCCCTAGTATACCAAGGGACAACTGCATTGATACATGCTACAACATGGATGAACCTAGAAAACACTAAGCTAAATAAAAGTAGTCTGTCACAAAAGATCACCTGTTGTATGATTCCATTTATGTGAAATGTGCAAAACAAAAAAATCCACATAGGCAGAAAATAGATGAGTGGTTGTCTATGGTTGGGGCTAATACGGGTTTAGGTATGTCCCCTGGAATTCACATTGAAATTTGAATCCACTGTGGTGGTGCGGGAAGGCGGGGTCTTTTAAGAGGTGATCGGTCACTCACTAAGAGGGGATTAATGCCTTTCTTGAAGGAATGGGTTAGCTACCAAGAAAGTTCAGCCCCCTCTTTTCTCTCTCACGCCCCCTTCCCACTTCTGCTCTTCTGCCACGTTATGAAGCAGCACCAGGCCCTTACCAGATGCGGCTGCACGATTTTGGACTTCTCAGCCTCCGGAACAGTGAAAAATAAACCACCTTCCTTTATAACTTACCTAGTACAGGTATTTTGTTATAGTAATAGAAAATGGACTAAGACAGGGTGACTACTAAAGCTTACAGAGTTTCTTTCTTCTTTTTTTCTGAGACAGAGTCTTGCTCTGTCACTCAAGCTAGAGTGCAGTGGTGTCATCATAGCTCACTGCAACTTCAAGCTCCTGTGCTCAAGTGATCCTCCTGCCTCAGCCTCCTGAGTTGCTGGGAATACAGGCAAGTGACACCACGCCTGGCTAATTTTTCTATTTTTTGTAGAGAGGGTCTCACCCTTGCTCAGGCTGGTCTCAAACTCCTGGCCTCAAATGATCCTCTCGCCTCGCCCTGGTCTCCCAGAGTGTTAGGATTATAGGCATGAGCCACTGTGCCCAGCCCAGGGTTTCTTCTTAGGGTGATGAAAATGGTCTGAAATTGACTGTGGTAATGGTTGTATACTAAAAACTACTAAATTGTACGGTATGTGCATTATAAAATAATAATAAAGCTGTTATAAAGACAAACAGAAAACACCACAGCAAGTTCCCAGACAGAATTCTGGTATAAATACACTACCTGTGATTTTTGATCCCATTTCTGCCTAACACCAAATTGCTTCTGGAATTTTTTCTGTAGTCGTATGCGTTCTCTGAAAAGACAAATATTGTGATCTCAGTGCAGATCTTTAAGTTAGTGGCTTCTACAAAAGGCAGAAGCTGCCACTCTCTTTAGCTAAACCCTCAACATCACTGACTTCTCTGAACTACGGAAAACAGGGGATTATAAAAAGGAATAGGCCAAACGGGTGCATAATGGAGATGCTGGAAGAGGCATATTGCCCCCAAATACTGACCAGGTATATTTCACTCCATCTGTAGTGACTATCCACTGGCAGCCCCAACCTGGAGTGGCTGCTGTACTACACAACTCCAGGGGCTCACAGGACATAGTATACACGGGGCTTCCTGGAGTTGTGCCACAGCAGAACCGAGCCTAGGCAAGCTCCAGTCTCATCTGATTGCTCTTGTTTCTATTCAGTGTGCATGTCCACCACAGGCATTAGTTTCCTGCCCAAGCTGTCTGTCATGAACTGGCCCTGCGAGAACAGGCTAAAGGAGGCTTGGCGGCTTTAAAATTTTTCTTTTACAATGATGGGAAGACAACCGTCCTCCTGCTTTGGTCCTAGGGTTCTGGAGTATGGCCAGTCTGGGAAGGGTACTTTGTTCCGGGAGGATGTGAAACTCACCTCTCTTTCTGCTTAGCACTCTTAGGCAGGGTTTGCAGGTTGAACTGCAACATGTTCCGCCGATCTTTGTCTCTGCGGAGGTTCCGCTGAGAATCAGGAAAAAACACCTATGTTAAAATCCTGGAGACTTGGCTTACAACAGGCAGGGGTAATGGGAGGAGTTTAGAGTAAATTTAGGATGCAAAATCCCAAATCACATGTTACTGTGTGCTTTTCTTCTTATTCTATAGCATCAACAGTCTAGGGGTTTTAGTGGGGGAACTACTCGGAATTAGCTTAGACTTACATTCACACAGAGTATTTTTCATTGAAGTAGGTTTACTGGGTCTTATTAGGGTTGCTGAGTTTGACTCTTTGTGAGATAATATGCAGCCTGACTGGACCATCTACTTAATAAAGTCTGCATATAGTAATTAAGTGAGGCAATTGGCACAGGTGCACCTTTTTATCTAGCACAAACATCCATTCTTAGCCATGGGTATGATGTCCTAGCTACTGGTGGACAGCAATCTAAACTATTTAAATGCATTCCTCGACCAAGTACAAGCTTACTTTAGCAGAGTTTGTCACTGAACAGTGACTTGGGATTCACTGGAAGACCTATGATCATATGCTTTCCTCTCTTATTAGTATTTACAAGGTAGCATTTTTAGCAGCAAGCGACAGCCAACAGTAATAGCCCCAAGATGGTCAGGTTGCTGGCTCTTGGCCTACCTGTGCAAATCTCATCCGATTCCGCTGGTAGGCAGTCTTCTGTGTCCGTGCTGTATCCACCAGTTGAAAGCTAGTTTCATCCTCCTCATGGAAATAAGCATATTGACTTCCACCACCAAATTGAGAGGAGTACTTATCTGGGGGCAAAAGTGACGGTGTGCACTACATTACCACCTGTAGACTTTACATATACATACGAGTCTAAAGCCTTGTTAGTTGAAGTGTGGTCTCGGGAACTATAGCATTGGCTGGAAGTCTGTTAGACAGACAGACTCACAGCCCCACCTCAGATCTACTGAATCAGAACTGGCCTTTTAACAAGATCCCTAGGTGATTCATACGCACATTCAAGGTTGAAAAGCTCTGCTCTAAAGAACTTCCTAAGCCAAGAGAGAGGGACTCAAGCTAACCCATTTCACGCTGACTTATTGTGTACAAATCTCAGCTAAGATTTAATAGGAGAGGCAAATACAGGCACATGCTCCCTTATCAGACATGTCTAATGGATCATGATACACTTTCTTGCCAATCTGAGCTCCAGAAAACTCAGTACTCCAGGCAGCCACTTCCAGTGATCTCAATTGGCACAAAGAAAAAGCTTTTCATCATATTAGGATCTTAAAACCAGAGGTTTTAAACTTGGAGTCCACCGATTGGCTTTAGAGGTTTAGTAAATCCCAAGCAATGAAACACAAAACGGTAATGTTGTTCAACAGATTTTTAAAAGGATCTTTGGCTCTCTCAAAACTGGAGTGAAACCCCCATTATCATAGTTCAGATCTCCTTAATTAACAGTCTAAGTTTTGGGGCTATTTTAAAATATGTAGTTAGTGTCCAAAGTCCAGACTACATCCCCCAAAGCTATGAATTATCATTAGCATTTCCTTCCCATTCCAGAGAGCTTTCAAATGGAGGTTACTAGAAAAATTAACATTTCTCCCAAGGCTCTGATTGGAGTAGTTAGTTGAACACTTACTTGTGTACCTCTTATCTTGGTATGTGGCTCCCGTCCAGTCTGCGACCTATTAAGAACAACGAGAGAAGACAGAGAACCTACAGGTCAACCATGCAAGTTTCTAGATCCAGAAACCCCTGAAGGTGAGAGAACACAGTGTGGGAAAGTATCAGCAGAACTGGCTCACAATGCCTTTGTAAGTGCACAGCTCTCCTATGACTACTTCCAGAGAGTATAACCTTTCTCAGCTGGTATCCCTATAAGGAACACACGAGTTAAGCTTTTGAAAGAATAAAATCGAAACAGGGACTCGTGGAGAGCAGCAGCCACAGCTGAAAAGATTCAGATTCCTGCTGACAGGCAAGTACCTTTCCCAGCCGATCTCCTTTGCTGAATGGCTGGTAGGGCATATCCCGAAACTGCTCGGGAACCGCACAGGGACCCCAGCCTGAGGGATTGTCCTGGATCACAGGTGTCATGAACTTTGCCATCTTCCAATACCTTAAAAATATAAATAATGTGAGTAGCACATGCATGAAGAAAGGCCTCAAAATACAAAAGCCCTCCACAGGAGGTAAACAAAGACATAAATAGTAAAATTCAAAAAGCAGCACACAAAAAGGAACCGTCAACTGCTGAGCTACTACTAACTTACGTTTTCTTGTAAATAATATGGTGAATAAGTACTTAAAACTCAGAAGACTGCTAATAAACTGGATTTACCATATTTCACTAATTCTTTGACACCCTCTTTTTACTGTAGCATCTTTAAAAATGAGGTTGCATCTTATGCTTGATGGGGTGTTGTATCTTAATCGGTAGTTTTTCTTAGTGTTACACAAAATAACAGTGTTTTAAAAATTTGGTAGTGTCTCAGATTTGATGAAATGTGTTAACATTTTTTCAAGTGTAATAAGTGCATTCTGGTTCTCAGACACACCTTCACTAAAGCATATTATACTTAGCTTCCCTAAGCTTTAGTCTTTCTATCTATAAAATAAACTAGATCCTTGTTTTCTTTATATCACAGGATCATTGTGAAAGTCTTATTAGTTAACACCCATGAAAACTTTCTTTGTAAAATGCCACACAATTACTATTCACACTTGCAATAACACTTTTATGCACATACAGTGCTGAGAAAAAAGGATCTTTAAGTATATCCTGAAATTCAAGTTTCTTGTTCTTCCAATTTTTGGTCATCAATGCAAATCCTGTGTGCCGAGCAAGTGGTCATAAGCCAGGCAAAACGACTGCCAGAAGGTGGAGGAGGTCCCCATAAACCTTAGGTCCAAAGTGGCCATATGTCAATGCTCATCACCATTTCCAGGCACTGTTCTTAGTGCTTACCATGCATTAATTCATTAAATCCTCCCAATAATTCTGTGAAGTAGGATCCAGCATTAGCCCCACTTTCCAGATAAGGAAGCTGAGGCATAGAGAAATGAAGAAAGTGCCCAAAGTCTCAACACTAGTTGATGAAAAGTTTGAACCCAGGCCATCTGGCTTCAGCATCCACACTCTGCATAATCCTAAAGCTCCCTTCGGAGGAATAAAAACCAGGGGCTCTATAGTAGATAGTTGTTGGACACTTCCTATCAAAAACCGATGCATTTATCATCCACTGTAATCCTCTGAAAATGCTCAGAAGGTGAGTTCCCAGAGGAAAATCCATTACACAGATATTTCCCAGAGGGTGGAAATCGATCAGAGAGCACAGGTGTATTAAACTTAGTAAACTCTCCTCGCTGCCCCATGAGGGAGAGATTGAGGCTTCCTACAGAGATGACATTTGGGTGACAGCAACAGGGAATGAACCTGGGAGCTTCAGCCCCCAAATCTCAACTTAAGCTATGCCACAGGAAGAGGACAAAAGAAAAGGGGTGGTGGTCTCAAAAAGAATTCACATTAAATGGATACTTATTGAGCGCCAAGTGTCAGGCACTATGCTAGATACTTTAACACCACTAACTCCCCCACGTCCCCATTTTAGAGGTAAAAAATTGAAGCTCAAACCAAGCACTTGATTTCATCATCTCAAAATAGATTTGATTTCCAGGGTTGTCTACTCTAAGTCCAGCTTTCTTTCCATTATCTTACAAGTAGGCAGCAACCTAGCAAGATCTGGCGTTCGAGACCATACCTAACAACACAACTATGTCTTAACGCACACTGGTTTAAAAATCTGGTTCTATCAGAAGCTCAAGAAGGAACAGGCCCAAGGCTTGACATGCATCATCTCCTTGGAGAATCATGGGGTGGAAGTCCCCTGGCCTTCAGCACATGTAAAAAAAAAAAGGCGAGCAAATGGGAACCAGTAGGAGAAACTGAGCTGCTCAGCTAAAATGATGTGACAGTTGTATGGGCCACAAGGGCAGGATGGGGAGGCACCCACAGGGCAGTCAGAAGGGGCTCTGTGGCGGACAGGCCGCTACAGAGCCTACACCGCCAATCCCTGGGAGGGGGGTGGCATGCGTTTCAGATCAGAGATCAAATCTACTCCTCTATCCTAGCCTTACATTTCACAGAAAAGGAAAGAGAAATTTTGGATTGTGAATTCCTCAGAACAGGGGCTAAACACCGCTAAACTTGGCATCCTCAATACCCCACCCAGAAACTCAGGAAGTCTTTCGCCACTTTAGAAAGAAGGCCCTGTGACCCAGCTGGGTTAAGTGACATGATCAAATTCGCCCAGCCCGTGGCCATAAACGGAGTCTAGGGCCAGGGACCTCACCCGCCACGCCGTGCCCCGCATCCCGCAGTGTGCGGGACCTCCGGCCCCAGAAGGCGGATTCCTGCTCCGCCCAGCGGAGAGACAGCGACGGCAATGGGGGACGTAAGAGCAGTCAGTCTCTTCCGGGAGGCCCCCAAAGACCGGGCCTAGTCCAAATCGGCTCCGGATGTCCGCAGGACTCTACGAAACACGCCGCTCACCTGCAACGGCCTCAGCCGGCCGGGATGGCAAAAGATGGTCCGAGCCAGAAGCCGCGTTACCAGCTGCACTCCATAAACCGGGCAAGGAGAGAACATGCGCGCGCAGTACGCGGCGCCGTAAACACGACCGGCGCTGTCGTAAACCTCTCCAGCTTCCTCCGGGTTCGGCGGAAGAGCGCACGAGTCGTAAAGCGACGGTGCACCCGGAAATCCGTCACTACGCTTCGCAAGTTGTCCTCTTTAGACTCCGAGGGGCCAAGACGCGGAACCGGTGGTTATGGTTACGTCAGGCCGCATCCGGAGACGCCCTAAAAGGGCGTTCATTATTGAAACGTGGCGGCCGTGCAATTGAAGCTGGAGGCGGGGAGCGGCTGGCCGCCCCTGTGTGTCCCACAAAGCTTCACTGGACGCCCCGGCCCTCTGTGTCCCACAATGACCCGCGGCTGCCGCCCGCTTTAACCAATCGCCCGGCTTGGTTCTCACAGCAGGGGCCGGGTGGGTGTCTCAGGCTGCGCCTTTTATCACTCCGATCACTCCGTCCTCTTTAATAGCTGTGGAAACAGGCTCAGAGGTGTAAAGTGGTCGGCTTAGTTCAGACTGTTAGTTTACGGGGTTCAAACCATATTTCCACAAATCTCAAACTTGATTGCATGACGAAGATTAATGGAGCGCTTTTTTTTTTTTTTTTGAGACAGTTTTGCTCTGTCACCCAGGCCAGAGCGCGGTGGCGTCATCGTAGCTCAGTGCAACCTCAAACTCCTGGGCTCAAGCTATCCTCCTGCCTCAGCCTTCTGAGTAGCTGGGACTGCAGGTGTGCGCCACCACATCCTGCTAATATTTTCTATTTTTGGTAGAGACGGGGTTTCACTCTTGCTCAGGCTGGTCTGGAACTCCTGACCTCAAAAGATCCTGCCACCTCGGCCTGGCAGAGTGCTAGGATTACAGGCGTGAGCCACCGCGTCTGGGCAGGAGCGCTGTTTTTTAAAAAAAATGCAGATTCCAGGTCTCACCTCCACAGATTGTACAAGAATGTCTACGCGGGAGCCCGGGAATCTGCATTTTAATTAACAATTGTGATTCTGAGGTGGGACTCAGGAACCACTTTCCTACAGTGGACACGTGTGGTTCTCTCAGAAACTCCCAGTGCAGGGAGTTTCTCCTGGAGTTTTTCTTGGGGGAATTTCAGAACACTGAAAGAATCCGAGGGCGCGGTTTCGTTCAAAGCCCAGATCCTTTCTATTATACCTGGCCTCCTAGTTTTCCTTACCAGTCTCCTAGCCTGTCTCCTTTATTGGAAAATATATCTATTATTAGATGTATCTGACGTCTAGGCTCTGCCACTTTCTGTGTGTGGCCTTCCCATTCCTGGGCCTCAATTTCCTTACCTGTAAATTGGAGGAGATAATAAAGGGGTGCTGTGAGGGTGAAAATAAATGTATGTGAAAGGAATTAGTAATTCCACTTACCAGTTAAGTGAACTCGGATAGGTTATTCGACCTCTTTAAACTTGCTTATTAATCTGTAAAATGAGAATGTTAATAGCAGCACCTACTTCCATCAATTCACCTGTTTCCATAAATTCTCTCCCAATCTGCTCATCTTCCAGTTTTCCTAGTTTTTGTTAACAGTACCTGGTGAACTGTGCTCAGTGCAAAACCCTGCAGTCATCATTGGTGATTCCTTGTCTCTTTCCCACCATGTTCAATTCTCCACTAAGTCCTCTTTATTTTACTTTCAAATCGCATCTTGAATGCTACCACTTTATCACCATCTCACCTCATGCTTAGATCCACACTTGCTCCTCCGGGATTTCTTCTTCACATGGTGGCCAAAGGAATCTGTTCACAACCTTCTAGCAGCTTCCCGTTATGTGCTTAGAGGAAAATATGAATATCTACCTGTGGCCTGTCTCATCTTGTCTGCCTTTCAACTTCATATTCTGTTACTCCCGACTCATTCTGCTCTAGCCGCCATGGTCTTCTTTTTGTGCCTTAAATACACCAAGCTCGTTTCCATCTCAGCAGAGCCTCTACACTTGCTGTTCTTGCTGCATGGAACACTCTTCCCCCAGACTTACTGGTGGTTGGCTTGTTCTCATCATCCGTGTCTCTGCTCAAGAGTTACCTCCTCATGGAAGTCTTTTTCTGAGCATCGTTCCTAAAGTAGCTGCCCCTTCCTTCTCTCCTCGCCCTCTGCTTGGTCTTCTTGATAGTTCTCATTGTCTTCTCAGATATTGTTTGTTTCAGCTCTGTCTCTCCCTGTAGAGTGTAAGCTCCGTGGGGGTAGGGGCTTTGTCTGTATTACCTAGCACAGTGCCTGGTAATATCTGTTGAATTGTCAAATGAATACGTAGGGGTTTTGTGAGAAGGAAAGGAGAAAATGAATTTATCCCATTATCCTGGGCACATAAAGAAGCACCCAATAAATGTTAGCATAACTAACATCACTAGTAAATTGTAATGTGTTCTAAAATGTAAGGGGAGATGTATTTTTGCTGAATTGCTTGTGTCTTTTTTTTTTTTTTTTTGCTGTGGGCCCACAGGCCATCTGCTGCAGCCGCTCTCTTGTGTCAGAGTTTAATCATCTTTCCCATATTTTCGCCCAGATGTCCCTGCCCACTCCAGATGGAGAAGGATTTGGAGTGTCCTGCCTCATTGTCGGTAGTAGGTCCCCGGGCTGGGGTGGGAGATTGTGCCTCTGCTCCCCTCCTCCCCACGACACCCCTGCTGTCTCTTTTCCTGCCTATCCCACTGCCCATTCTCCACACAGCAGCTGGCATGACCTTTCCTTACGTGAAATCAAAGCGTGCCCAACCACCCCCTCCCCCGACCTTACAGCCCTCAGTGGCTCACCTCCACCCTGAGGATGAAATCCTGTGGTCTGCAAAGCCCTAAATTGCAGCTTCCCACTGGCAGCCTCCTTTTTCTGTATTGCACCCAAACTCATTCCTGCCCCAAGATCCTCCCGTGCAGTGCCTGGGCTGCATCTCCCCTAGATCTGCATAAGCCTGTGTCCTTGTCAAACAGGATTTCTGAGTAGCCTCATCTTGCCCTCACTCACTCTCTTGCCCACTTAGATCTAGCTTGCTGTGTGCCTGGTACTATTCCAAGGAATTACATTAAGTCATTTAATTCCCACTTCAGCCCTGTGAGGTATGGCCTATTATTCCCCCCATTTTACAGATGAGGATATGGAGGTACAGAGAGATGCTCTAGGTGCAACAGTGTGTAGGTAACCTGGGGTTCCAAACTCAGGAGGCAGTGTAACTCCTGAGACTTCTGTTATTCCATTAGTGTTCTGTTTGGTTCCTAACTTTCATTCCTATTGCAAATTATCTTGTTTGTTTAATTACTTATCTCTTGTCTGCTCATGAAAGGCGGGATCTTGCATGTCTTGGTCACTCTTGTATTCTCAGCACCTGGAATGGTGCCTGTCATGCAGCTGTGCTCAGAAAATGTTGTTTGGTGCATGTGCATGAGTGACCTCTGAGGACAGGCCCCTCCTCCGTGTGTCCATAACACTTGGCAGAGCCCTCTATCGCTTTCTTACCACGTGCCTTACCCTGTCGCCAGTGTCCCCTACCTCCCCTACCCCAGACCCTGGGTTCCTCCAGCATGTGGCTGTGTTATTCCCAGATGAATTATCATGGCCTAGCACGGGTGCCTGGCACACAGAGTGTGCCCAAGACATGCTTGGTGCACCCAGGGCCTTCAGACACTGGTTTTAGAACTGTAAAACAAAACAAAACACAACAAAAAAAAACCCACAAAAAACTTAACATTCTTGCCAAGAAAGTGCAGGTTTGGGGGCAAGGGCCCCTTTCTTTGAGGGAGCTCATACAGCCTCTTTCTAGTTTGCAAAGGTACGAACATTGCCTTTGGGCAATCGAGTAACTTATTATTATTGCTAATAATGGCTAATGTTAGCATAGCAATTTCTAAATGACAAAGTCATGAATTTCATTTGAGCCTCATGACTACAATATTTTAATACCAATTTTACAGACGGTAAAATGAGGCTTGGAAAGGTCACTGACCCAAGGTCACACAGCTAGTGAGAGACAGAACTGGAATTTCATTTGTTTACTCATTCAGCCAGCAATCATGGAGCACCCTCTGTGTGCCTCCTAAGGAGAGACCTAGCTGTGGAGGAGGCAGCAGCCAGCAAAGTGGGCGAGGCTGTTGCCCTCGAGGAGGGCGCCTTTTGGTGGGGGGAGGTAGAAAATGGGCGAGGGCACAGAGATGTGAGAAGTAGGTGAAGACATTACAACAGGGCCGTGCATTAGAGAACGATTTGGGGTACAGTGCTTTTGGGGTGGGACTTCAAAGAGGCTTTTTCATGAGGTCGGGGCAAGCGTTTGATGGCAAACTTGATGGACATGAGGTTATTTATAGACTTTATTTAATCCTACTTAGTGTGAATATTTGTATATTTGCTGCGGAAAAAATAAAGGCTTTATGGAATAGTCCCTGGGCATATCACCTAATGTGCAGCAGACTCCCTGTAAAACCTTTCCGACATCCAAAGAATTCAAAGTTATAAAGTATATTGAGCTGCAGGAGTTTCAGATGAGGAATTGTGGACCTGTACCAGACTTTTCTGTCTCAGTGGAGCAGAAATCATTACCCCCATTTTACAGATGAGAGAGACTGTGGGTGAGGGACCTGGTGCCTTGTAGCATTTTATCATCCCATGGGAATGTGTGCTGGTAGGAAGGGAAACTTTTGAGTCTTGTCATCCCAGTGAAATTTTAAGAGAAAACCTGGAAGGATTGAAGCCCCAAAGAATGCTCTAAGTCCCCCGGAAGAAAGGGAGGCTTGCTGTACGTTCCAGTGGTTGGCATTCAAAATTATTTTTTATTTCAGCTGCATGTACACTCACCCATCACAGGACCAGTTCTCAGAATAGAGAGGTACCTGTTGAATCATCCACCCCACTTCCTGCCTCGTGTGGGCATCTCTCCAAGTGCTGAGCCATCCGCTTCTCTGCTGTAGCCTGAGATATATCAGGATTTGCAGCCCTGGCGACAGGAGACAAAATAGATTCCCATTTCCTTCAGAGCCATTTAGCTAGTTTAGAGAGTGTTTGTCTGTTTTGATGGGATGAGCAATAACCATGCCTCTCCTTGGCTCATTCTCTCTGCCCCATATGTTTTTTTCTGTTGGGGTTTGGTGTCCTGGGGCCAAAGGTGAACACTAATTTTGGCTTGATCTGGCTGTGCTGTTATGGGTGAGTAGGTTCCCCTCTCTGAACCTCAGGCCCGCTTTCTGCAGGACAGCCTTTTTCTCATCTCTGTTCATACCCCATGCCCTGGTTCCCACTGTCCTGGCAGATCCAGGTGACTGCAAGGTGATATTTAAAGGGGTCTCATGGGATGGTGTGACATCACCGCAATGCAAGCAGACATCTGTGGAGTCCGACTGCCTGAGTTTGAATCCCAGGTTTACCAGTAGCTGTGTGACCTTGGGCAAGTTGCATGACCATCTGAGCCCTGGCTTCCTCATCTGTAAAACAGATGGAATTACAGTGGACAGTACCAATTAGGGAGGAAGTTAGAATCAGGTCAGATAATGTATGTAACGTGCTTAAGGCAGTGCCTGACATGCAGTAGACACTTAATCCATGTAAATTGAATTAATATGGTCACCAGAAACTCGGGAGGTGGGAGGCTTTGACTGGGGCAAGTTCTTGCCACATTTCAGAAGCAATCACTGGTCACTTGTGAGGATCCAGGCCCTGGGTCGGTCACTCAGCATTCAGAGAGAGACCCAGTCATGCTCTCAAGTATGACTTTTGCCCCAAAGACTAGTTTGGAAACCAGATGTGGCTGATCCAGGGTCTAGGAGGTACTTAATTAAATATATTTTGAGTCTATGTTTAAAAAGCAAATTTCACATAAAAATCCAGATTTTTGGCTTCTCTTCAGATCTAGCAACACTGAGCTGCCTTTCCTGCATGCTGATAAGAAGCTGGAACTGAATAGGAGCTGCTCCCCTGGCCAGGGGCTCTCTACTTTGCCGCAGTCCTCACTACTCCCTATGGCACCATACCCAACCTTCTTCATGTTCATGTCTGTTCACTGTCTGGCCCTCTGGAAATTTGCAGATAAATCACAATGCAATGCTGTGGGTGCAGTGAGAGCACAACGAGGGATAATAACTCAGCCTTGGGCAGTCAGGAAAAGCTTCCCAAGGGAGGCAAAGTCACAGCTGCTTCTCTATAAAACCTGCAGATGCTGCTGAACACCCTCATCTTTATGGCTCAAGGACATGAATAGAGGACACAAAGTCAGAGCTGGCAGGGAATCTCTGCCATGAAGCGACTGAGGCTCAGTGCCTTGTCTGGGGTCACACAACCAGCTGATGGCAGAAGTAGGGCTAAAACCAGGGTTATCAACCTGAAACAGTTCTGCACCTCTCTACCTCCCCTGTTTCCGGATTCCTCGGGAGTCAGAAGGGTTTGTATTCTGGAGTCTTGTACTTGAGTCCCATCTCTGCCACTTACTTGCAGCGTGACCTTGGATAAGTTGCTTCATCTCTTTGAACCCCAGTTTCCTCATCTATAAGGTGGGGGTAAGGATCCTGACCTCAAAGGAGTGTTCAGAGGGTGAAAGATTGAGAAAATGGATAGGGGACAACTCATTAGCCCAAGAGGACTCTAGACATGTGAGGGTCATTATGATTGTCGGCAAATATCCACCTTCCCCCAACAGATTCTGGCACCATCTGTCTGACAGTGACCTTGAAGGGGACCCGACCCCCATTCTGCCTTTGCCAGTGTCTTGTGGGAGCACACGTGGCCTTTTGTCAGGCTTGGACCCTGGAAGGGAATGTTTTGGGATTCTCTGACCTTGGCTGTGAGCAGGGCCCTGGACGCAGAGTCCACGGGCTCCCCTCTTCCAGGAGGCTCCAAGGTCAAAGAGGGTGCTGGGGTGGAGATAGGAAGGAAGCAGAATTGCCTGGGCAAAGAGGAGACATGTCAATAATTCTTTTGTTTTTTTCAAGGCACCTACCTGCGTATCAGGGGCTCCCTTCGAATCCCATTTCAGGGGCTGGAACCACTGAGGCAGTATAGCATAGTGGTTGACTGCCCTGCTTTGGGGGCCCCCTGTCCTGAGTTCAAGTGCTGAATTTCCCCCTTACTGGTCAAGTGTGACTTTGGGCAACATTTCAAATTTCTCTAAACCTCAGTGTCCTCATGTACAAAATGGGCTTCTCAATGTCCCTATTTTAGAGGGGACGAAATGAGATTATGCGCTGCAGGGCTTAGCAGTGAGGAGCTCGATAAATAGCAGTCATTGCTATTACTGGAAATCGCAATAGCCGTCCACTGTGTTTGTATAGCACGTTACCGTTTATAAACCAGCTGTTTTCTCACCCCGTTTGATCTTCACAATAACTCCTCAAGGTGGCCAGTGCAGGGATCATTGCACAGAGGAGGCACCGGGAGCCCAGAGAGGGCAACTGTCTGCTCAAGGTCACACAGCTTGTGAGTGGCAGAGCCAAGTTCAAGTCTTCTTAGATGAAGAATGAGCAGCACCTTCCACAAGGCGTGGCCAGACCAGACCCTGAACATGTGGCTGGGCTGCTCCCAGCATGCTCCGTTTCTCCCAAAGACTCCTTTATAGAAAAATAATCCGGAATGTGGTTTCTAAGCCTTGTTTGTACTTTGAGCCTGTGTTGCCTCCAGGAGGGAAGAAATTTTTCCTTGTTCTGTGATGTTGGGCTGGCTTTCCTTGCATTTATTCTCAAGGGACCTCAGCGGCTCCCTCCCCACGTTGACCCTTGGAGCTGTTTCCCAGAAGGTCGGTGTGTTCTACATATGGCCACAGGGTGGCGCTGCTCCCCAAGTCATGAGAAGTCACACCCGGCCCTGGGGCTGCATTTCAACGCGTCAAGTATCCATTAAACACCTACTCTGTGCGAGTCACCGTGACTGCTGAGGGGAGGGCTTCAGCTATTCATTTCTGTCACATTAAGGTCTATCAGTAATAGCAACAGTAATAACTTGGGCAGAGGACTTCATAGTTTATTGAGCAATTTACATAGATTTTCTGGTACCGTCTGCCAAACAATCTTGATATATTAGATGGGGTGGGCCTTGTCGCGCCCATTTGAGGAGGAAATTGAGGCCCAGAGAGCGATGGGCCATGTGAAAAGACACAGAGCAGAGAGCGCAGGGTCGGCATTCAATGAATTATAGGTGGTGGACGGAACGGGCAGACCCAGGCATCTGTCTCCTCCAAGCTGTTACTCACCCGCGAGGGCTGGGACTGTATCTTACTTGTCTTTCTGTCCTCACTCCTAGCGCAGCTCCTGGTGGAGGGCTTCAGCAGCCCACTGCAGCAGCAGCCAGCGGGGAGGCAGGGGCTCCCTGCAGGCTGCGCAGCCGGGAGCTGCAGTGTCGAACGGCGCCTGGAAGGCTCTCTGGGTGCACTCAGGCTGAGAGAGGCTCTGGGCTGGAGCTGGTTGAAGAGACCGCAAAGAGGGGAGGTCACTACTTTCACCGCTGCATGACTCACCATAATTTGGTCCCTGAAGGCTGCTGGGTGGCTGAGTGGTCAGAAATGATTCACTCATTCATTCGTTCACTCATTCATTCGTTCTTCACTCAACAAACATTTTCTGGGTACCTGCTACATGCTGAGCACTAGGAATATAGATATGCAAACACAGTCCCTGTCCCCTGGAGCTTCC